>JADRCC010086415.1:0-10942 GCA_019843855.1 Hylomyscus alleni
GCTGAGTGGTATTCCATTGTGTAAATGAACCACATTTTCTGTATCCACTCCTCTGTTGTGGGACAACTGGGTTGTTTCCAGCTTCTGGCTATCACAAATAAGGCTGCTATAAACATAGTGGAACAGGTGCCCCTTTGTCATGTTGGGACGTTTTTTGGGTATATTCCCAAAAGTGGTATTAATGGATCTTCAGGTAGATCTATTTACAATTTAATGAGGAACCTCTAGATTGATTTCCAGAGTGGTGGTACCAATTTGCAATCCCACCAGCAATGGAAGAAAATTCCTCTTTCTCCACATCCTCCCGAACACGTTTTCACCTGAGGTTTTGATCTAAGCCATTCCGATTGGTGTAAGGTATAATCTCAGGGTCATTTTTATTTGCATTTCTCTGATCACTAAGAACTTTGAACATTTCTTTAGGTGCTTCTCATCCACTCCAGATTCCTCTATTGCAAATTCTTGGTTTAGTTCTATACCCCATATTTTGATTGGGTTATTTGGTTTTTGGTGGTTAGCTTCTTGAGTTCTTTATATATTTTGTCTATTAGCCCTCTATCAGATGTGTGGTTAGTGAAGATGTTTTCCCAATCTGTAGCATGTCAATTTGTCTTACAAATTATGTCCTTTACCTTACAGAAGCTTTTCAGTATCATGAGGTTCCACTTATCAATTTTTGATCTTAGAGTGTGAGCCATTGGAGTTCTATTTAGGAAATTTCCCCCTGTGCCAATGAGTTCAAGACTCTTTCCCATTTTCTTTCCTATTAGAGTCAGTGTATCTGGATTTATGTTGAGGTCCTTGAACCACTTGGACTTGAGCTTTTTGCAAGGTGACAAATATGTATCTGTTTTCATTTTTCTACATACATATAGCCAGTTAGAGCAGAACCATTTATAGAAGATGCTTTCTTTTAGCCATTGTATATTTTTTGGCTTCTTTGTCAAAGATAAAACATGTGTAAGTCTGTGGTTTTATTTCTAGGTCTTCAATTCTATTCCATTGGTCAATGTGTCTGGCTTTGTACCAATACCATGCAGTTTTTAATCACTATTGCTCTGTAGTAGACCTTGAGATCAAGGATGGTGATTCCCTCAGTAATTCTTTCATTGTTAAGAATTGTTTTCCGTATTCTGGGTTTTTTTGCCTTTCCAGATGAATTTGAGAATTGCTTTTTCCATGTGTTTGAAGAATTCTGTTGGGATTTTGATGGGGATTTCATTGAATCTGTACATTGCCTTTAGTAGTATGGCCATTTTTACTGTTAATTCTGCCAGTCCATGAGCATGGAAGATCTCTCCATATTCTGAGATCTTCTTCAATTTCTTTCTTGAGAGACTTGAAATTATTGTCATACAGATCTTTTACTCATTTGGTTAGAGTCACACCAAGTTATTTTAAATGATTTATGGATGTTATGAAGGTGGTTGTTTCCATAATTTCATTCTCAGCCTGTTTATCATTAATATAAAGGAGGGCAACTAATTTATTTGAGTTAATTTTATATCCAGAAACATTGCTGAAGTTGTTTATCAGCTGGAGAAGTTCTCTGGTAGAATTTTTGGGGTTGCTTATGTATACTATCATATAGTTTGTAAATAGTGTTACCTTTATTTCTTCTTTGCCAATTTGTATCTCCTTGATCTCTTTTTCTTGTCTTATTGTTCTAACCAGTACTTCGAGTACTATATTGAATAGATATGGAGGAGAGTGGGTATCCTTGTCTTGTTCCCAATTTTAGTGGGATTGCCTCATGTATCTCTCCATTTAATTTTTTTATTGGCTGTTGGTTTGCAGTAAATTGTTTTTATTATGTTTAGGTATGGGCTTTAAATTCCTGATCTCTCCAATACTTTTAACATGAAAAAGTGTTGTTGAAAGACCCCCATAGGGAGACTCCAGCTCAAGTCCTGGGAGAATGTGCACCCAAGGAAACACGAGACCATCTTGTTGCAAACATATGAGGCAGTTTAATTTCAGAGCTCCGGGCCGACACATGTCCCCCACGCAGGAGACAGAGGTGTCGACCCCGAGGCTCAGGAGTTGGAGGTTTACATAGTAAATAGGTCCAAAAGGAACAAAGGAATTGGTGTGGCTATACAGGATTGGCTAATTCAAACATCAACTATAGTACATGCAGATCAGAGCACAGGGGAATTCCTAAAGGTGATGTTATTCTGAGTGGCCTGCTAGTTATGTCTAACAGCTTGTTTTTTGTTCAGGCCTTGTCCAGATATGTCCTTGGCCTGACCCACTATGGCTCTTTCAAGCTTGTAATTTAGCTAACACAGGCCTCAATTTTGAATTTTCCCTTTCATTGTCTTTTGTCAAATGCTTTTGCTGCATCTAAGGAGATGATCATGTGATTTTTTTTCTTTGACTAAGTTTATATAGTGGATTATTTTAATGGATTTTCATATATTGAATCAACCTTGCATCCCTGGGATGAAGCCTACTTGATCATGGTGAATGATGGTTTTGATATGTTCTTGGATTCAGTTTGCAACTATTTTATTGAGCATTTCTGCATCTATATTCATATGTGAGATTGGTCTGAAGTTCTGTTTTTTCATTGGGTCCTTTTGTTGTTTAGGTATCAGAGTAATTGTGGCTTCATAGAATCAATTATGTAGTGTTCATTCTGTTTCTCTTTAATGTAATAGTTTGAGCAATATTGGTATTAGTTATTCTTTGGAAGTCTGATAGAATTCTGCACTAAATCCATTTGGTCTTGGGCGTTTTTTGGTTGGAAGATTTTAATGACTTCTATTTCCTTCTGTGATATGGATCTGTTTAGATAGTTTACCTGCTCTTGATTTAACTTAGGTATGTGGTATCTGTCTAGAAAACCATCCATTTCATCTAGATTTTCCAGTTTTGTTGAATATAGGCTTTTGTAGTAGAATCTGATGATTTTTTTTTAATTTCCTCAGTTTCTGTTGTTATGTCTCCCTTTTCATTTTGATTTTGTTAATTTGGATACTGCCTCTGATCCCTGTAGTTAGTTTGGCTAGAGGTTTATCTATCTTGTTAATTCTCTCAAAGAACCAGCTTTTGGTTTTGTTGATTCTTTGTATTTTTCTCTTTGTTTCAATTTGGTTGATTTAGGCCAGGAGTTTGACTATTTCTTGCACTCTACTCCTCTTGGATGAGTTTGTTTCTTTACATTCTAGAACTCTCAGGTGTACTGTTAAGTTCCAAGTTTTAGATCTCTCCAGTTTACCAGGGCACTTAGTGCTATGAATTTTTCTCTTAGCACTTCTTTCATTGTGTCACATAAGTTTGGGTATGCTGCAGACAGTATAAGGTTAACATATCCATCAAACAACATCAAATAGGATATCATTAAATGTTTGTTCTTGATCTATGAAAAATATGAGTGCCTTTGAGTGTATTCATGAGTGAAGATAGCATAATATGCCTATATCAGTTTTGATATTTTCTTTTGAAAATGGGCTCAGAGGTTGTGGTTCACATTCTGTCATAGATAATTGAATATTGGGACTCAGGTATGTGAAGTCAGACTGATGTCCAAAATGAAAATATAGGTACAGTATATAGAAAAACTGAAGTCATTCAAATTTCAGAGAAGAACATGAGGAGAGAGATGTACATGGTAAGATGCAATGTTTCCACATAGGAAAGGAGAAGAGAGTTTAGAGTATTAGTTGAACTTTTTTCCTGTAAAGAAGAAAACTTTGCAATCCTAAGAAATCTAGAGAATAAAAGTAGCTCAGAGTTCTGAAAACAATGGAAAATCCTTTAAACACATCATGTTGTGAGTCCAAATTTAAGTTTAAAAATATTTATTGCATAATTATGGACTGAAGGCCCACTTTGACATGGTACAGACTTCCTTTGTTCTGGAGACTCAAAAGTTCAAATAGTTTATTTTAAAAGTGTTCCTAAGACTTACTAAGGAGGAGCATAAGGAAAAAGATATGGCCAATAGAAGATATTAAATGAACAGAAATGTGGTTATTACTGTAGACAACTGGCATTCAGTCCCACAAGGACCTCTTAGAGACTGTGTATAAAACATTCCATGGTTGTTCCAAGGAGTGGCATCATTTCGAAGATGCTTAAGAACTCAAACAATTCTCTTATTAACACTGAGGAAATACTAACCTCTCCGAATTTCTAGTCTTTCCTGTCCAATTCCCAATGAAAACAAAATAGGCATAGACTGCAAATTTCACATTGAGCTAAAACCCAAAATAAACAACCTGAAACATACTCTCATAAGATATACTGCTATTGAGCGGGAAGAAATGTTGGTAGGAATACACTCGATTCTGTGCCCATTGAACTGACCATAGCCCTCAAATATGGACTTAGTGAATGAATACAAATTAATCAGGAATGCACAAAGTTTTTTTCTCCATGCAAGAGGACATCTTATTTTAATAAAAATTGGAAATTAAAAAGGAATGTTGATAAATGAAACAGATGGATTTTAAAAGCTCAATAGTATTCCACTGTGTACATGTATCTTCATCCTTTCATCTACTGAAGAACATTTACTTTGACTCAATGGCATGCAGAATTTGTTTAGATTCAATATTCAGAGTAACTTCAATGATCACAGGAAAACATGTTCTGAAATAACTAGGTAGATGGTAAGATACTTGTTGCAGCAGAATGACCCTCAAAAAATTTAATACCCTCAACCAACAATGATTAATTGTTTCTTATAGTTGCTGTGTTGGCTAGTTTTATGTCAACTCGACACAAACTTGAGTGATTTGATAGGAAGCTCAGCTGAGAAAATGCCTTTGTTACATCTGGCTGTAGGCAAGCATGTTGAGCAGTTTATTTAATTAGCAACTTATGCGGGAAGTCACAGTCTATTATGTATGATGCCACCTGGGTTAGGTGCCCTGGGATCTGTGAGAAAGTGGGCTGAATAAGCCCTGCCAGTAAGCAGCACTTCTCCAAGATCTCTGTATCAGCTCCAACCTCCACATTCTTGCCTTTGTTTTCTGCTTATCATCAGTATACTTGCCCACAGCTAGATCAAACTTACTTATTTTCTCAGCTGAGTTTCCTTCCTCTCAGAAGTATCAGCCTAATTAATTCCCTCCCACAAGTTGCTTTGATTGCATTATTTCATCACAACAAATATAACTGACTTAGAGAAATTTGTATGGTGATCATTTATTTGCTTCTTTATAATGTTAGTTGGAGCATGCATTTCAATAACTTCAAATCATGTTGAGATGTTTCAGAAGGTAAAATACAAGTATTCACACAAATATCGCTTTGTACTTCTTTTCTGATAATGGAGAATTATTCAAAGCATCATCATCCAGTCTGGCTACTTATGTTATAACTGATGTTTCAGAATGTGTGCTGTATGAGGAAGGATTATAATATACAGTTATTTGCTAAGATCTTACTTGGATTACTCTTATTGATGTCCATTTTTCTCTACCAAGTAGCATGGAAAAGCCCACATTGATGGGTCAGATAACATGTGAGAACATAAATATCAGAATCATGGTTTAATTGGTGCAACCAGCACTGCACTGTTTCAGTTTATTGTAAATACTTTTTTAAAGACTAATTTGGAGTGGTGTGGGAGCAAAACTTTCAAGCAAAGTCTAGATAATAGCTTTTAGGAAATGTTGTGCCGATGATTGCTTCATTGAGTTGAATAAAATGGATTCCATGATCACAAGAATCTAGATCAAAGTTGACTCCAAAGTTTGAATCTACTTAACAAGGGAGATGGTGATACTATTAACAATAATAGGGGCATCAGATGAGAAGGGGTGTGGTATATGTGAATACATTTCTTTCTCTCCATACAGAAGAAAGAGATAATAAAGAAATAATGAGCCTAATTCTTTGCTCTCTTAGGTTGGATGTCGATATAACTGAACTTCACAGTTGGATTACTCGTGCAGAAGCTGTATTACAGAGTTCTGAATTTGCAGTCTATCGAAAAGAAGGCAACATCTCAGACTTGAAAGAAAAAGTCAATGTACGTTCTATATTAATCTTATATTTCTGTTTTGCACTGCTTTCAAATTCCTTTGTTTCAAATACCTGTGTTATAGTCATTGAAATTAAAGCATGATGTTAAATATATAAAATAGTTTAGATAACAAGAAAAACAAAATATTTGCCTAGAGAAATCTTTTCAGAGTCTGCTTTTCATATTCTTTAACTTAAGCAGTATTTATAGGTAAAACAATCTTTAGACAATCTACTTATGTTGATACTTCTTCATAGCTTGTTCTTGACCTTAGTAAGTTTATAGAATAGAACAGTGCATAATAGAGTACAGTAAAATTAGATAGGATAATAGAGGACACTTTGTGCAGGATCAAAATCTAGGTTTATAGTAATCAATACTTGTCACAAATGATAACATATTTATATATCCAAGATATCAATTTATTGTATCAGTTCACCTAAAAGATGCATACCCTTTCAGTATTTATTTTTAATAGCAGATAGTTTGTAACATTTACTCCCTTATGAGATTATATGATTTGACCTTCACAACAGGATTTTTATTGTCTTAGTAAGAAGTTATTACATCTTCTGGGAAATTATCAGTGCTTTGGTTTCTCAACTTAAACAATTGCAAAACATTCATTTTTAGTATTCAATTGATAGTATTTTTAAGACACTTTCTACAAATCCAGATAAATAAAATGAACAGGCTCCAAATATTGAATGTGAAATAATTTTAGTCATAAAATTATCACTTGCAAGTATATGTATTAGTATTTAAGTACTAACCTATAAAATCTATTTATGTGATTGTAAATATAATACTACCTCACATATGTGTTCTTGCTTTACCTCAGACATAGAAATGTTGAAGAGTTACAACCCCCCAAAAAGATATTTTGGAGTAATATTGTATATTGTTTTAAGGATGCCCAAGGAGCAAAGATAATTTGTCAATTTTAGAAATCAACATATACTTACAACATAGTTATTTTGAATTTCATATTAGCTGTATTTGAGGTATGATTTTATTAGCATCATAATAAACTAGGATAAATTGTGTCACATAGTAAGCATAATTTTATTATTAATGTTATGATTTTGAAATTAAATGACACTACACAAAAATCAACTTAAGCAAATTGTCTTATTTTAAGTATATGTATTTTAAAATATATATTTCATGATTTTGAAATAATTACTTTTAAATAAGATTTTTTTATTCTTTGAAAATTTCTGAATTTTAAAGAGTTCATTTCCTCAACTTATCATCATTCTCTTACGCAATCACTTTCTGAACTTAATGCCCTCTTTTGATTATTATAAATACACTCCCAAGTCCAATTTCTGCTACCAGTATGGACCTTGTATTGGGGAATCAAAAAGAGCATGGACAGTCTATTAGTAGTCATATTCTTAAATGACAGTGACTTTCCATTTAGCAATCATCAACTTCTAATAGCTGCACCTCTAAGTGGGGTCACTTGATAGACCCTCATCTCTTCATGTTGTAGCTTTGATTTGCTTAATCTGATGCAGGTAACCACAGATGCTGAAATTCATCTGTGTGAAAGCCATGTATGTTCAAGAATTCTGTATGTCACAACTATCTCTTCATTGTGCATTAGATCTTATGTTCTGTCTGTTCATTCTTCTGTGAGGATTCATGACCCTTGCATGAGGGAAGGTTAATATAGATGATTCACACCTGAGTACTGATGGTTACTGATAATGACACTTTGATCAGATATATGTCTCTACTTACTCTCTACATAAAGAAGTTACTGTGACCAAAGTTGAGAGTATTATAAATCTATATCTAAAAAATAGAGGTCAATTTCCAGAATGATCATAAGACTATTAGTATGTTCTATCACAGAGACCATGATTTCCTAGACTTTGATTTTACAGTATGAGACATGAAATATCTCCAGTGGAACAGCCAATCAGGAAGCACTTGGCTGCCTCTAGAATTATCACTCCACTATGAAAAATTATATCAATGGGTAAATATTAGCAATCAAGTTGAAATTATGAGTTCAGTACTAAGTTAGACCACTGTGTCTTCTCTCTCCTGGTAGCCTGCATAGAATCTTATGATACTATGAAAGCTTAGCCTCTGGGAACTAGTTTTCTGGTCATTCAAGGTTGACTTTGCTATGTTCTTATTGTAAAGTGAGTGGAATTTTCAGCAATAGGATTTTAGCATCTACTTACTTTGGACACAAACAAGATAAATGCTGATAGTCTGTGCTGTTTAGATGCCTCTGGACCTCCCTGACCATATTTACTCATATGAACCATGCTTGGCACTGAGAATTTAAGTTAGTAACCCTGTATCTTTTGGTAAAAGTATTGATCACCCATTAAAGGCATTTTTTTATTTTTATAGCTTAAAACCTGAGAATTCCTCAAAAGCTTCTCCGTACATCTTGAATTAATACATTCAGTGATATACTCGTACCTCTGTCCCACCCACTCCTGTGCTCTTCTGCAAACAAACCTTTAGCATAACTTCGTTTTTCCTTCCACGTAACCTGTCATTACCTTTCATAACTTGGGATTGAAAATCACAGGTGGAAAAATTTATTGAGCAGTCTATCAGCAGTCATGTTCTTAAATGACATTGACTCCATTTAGCAATCATCAACTGCTAATAGCTGCACCTCTAAGTGGGGGCACTTATCTAGAAAAAGTTGACCTCTATGTTTCAGGATTTATATGATATATTCAACACATAAGTATGAATTACCTTAGTGATTGAATTGAAGATTTAATTGATTTGATTTGTAGAGTTTTCTGTGTTATCATCT
Source organism: Hylomyscus alleni (assembly GCA_019843855.1). NCBI lineage: Eukaryota > Metazoa > Chordata > Mammalia > Rodentia > Muridae > Hylomyscus > Hylomyscus alleni. The sequence goes on from JADRCC010086415.1 coordinate 8,778, forward strand.
TATGTCTGTGTTTTAAAATGGCTTTCATCAAATATGATAGTGGAATTCTATAATTTATGGAATAAAATTTCCAAATTTCCTCTTACCATTTAGCTATTTAAAAGCCATTATAAGACAGGCCACAGAAGTGGCAGAGCAGCTGGGACAAAGATCTTTTCTATCTCCATCTACAACTGGGAGGGGTGGCTGATCCACAACCTTCTGTGTAACTTCCCCCAAAGCAGAGAGATTGTCTCTAGGGAGTGTTCTGACCTCAGGACTCAGATGAGATCTCCATTTTCTCTACTATGACTTTCCAAGGTGGAACCAGCTGGGAGGCACAGGCCATAGAAGCAGCAGAGCAGCTGGAACAGGGTCCATCCTACCTCCATCTGCATCCAGGAGGAATGGTTAATCCACAGCCCTCTACACACAGGTCTTACTAGGGGAGAGTTGATCACACAGAAGTGCTGACACAGGCTTACAAACCCACAGGAGGAACAAGCTCCAGCCAGAGACAGCAAGAACATGTAACACCAGAGATTAACAGATGGCAAAAGGCAAATGCAAAGATCTTACCAACAGAAACCAAGATTACTTGGCATCATCACAACCCAGTACTCCCACCACGGCAAGTCCTGGATATGGATACCACAACACACTGGAAAAGCAAGATATGGATCTAAAATCATATCTCATGATAGTGATAGAGGAATTTAAGAGGAAGTAAATAATTCCCTTAAAGAAATACAGGAGAAAACAGGTAAAGAGATACAAGCCCTTAAAGAGGAAACAAAAAAAAAACTCCCTTAAAGAATTAAAGGAAAGCACAACCAAAAAGGTGAAAGAATTGAACAAAACCATCAAGGATCTAAAAATGGAAGGAGAAACTCTTAAGAAATCACAAAGAGAGACAACTCGAGATAGAAAAACTAGGAAAGAAGTCAGAAACCATAGATGACAGCATCACCAATAGAATACACGAGATAGAAGAGAGAATATCAGGCGCAGAAGATACCACAGAAAACACTCACACAACAGTCAAAGAAAATGCAAAAAGATGCTAACCCAAAACTTCCACGAAATCCAGGCCACAATGAGAAGACCAAACCTAAGGATAATGGCTATAGAAGAGAGTGAAGACTTGCAACTTAAAAGGCCAGTAAGTATCTTCAGCAAAATTATAGAAGAAAACTTCCCTAACCTAAAGAAAGAGATGTCCATGAACATAACAGAAGCCTACAGAAATCCAAATAGACTGAATCAGAAAAGAAATTCCACCTGCCACATAATAATCAAAATACCAAATGCACAAAACAAAGAAAGAATATTAAAAGTAGTGAGGGGAAAAGGTCAAGTAGCATATAAGGGCAGATCTATCAGAATTACACCAGACTTCTTGCCAGAGACTATGAAATCCAGAAGATCCTAGGCTGCTGTCATAAAGACCCTAAGAGAACACAAATGCCAGCCCAGGCTACTATACCCAGCAAAACTCTCAATTACCATAGATGGAGAAACCAAAGTATTCCATGACAAAACCAAGTTTATACAATATCTTTCTACAAATCCAGCCCTTCAAAGAATAAGAAATGGAAAACTCCAATACAGGGAGGGAAACTACATCCTTGAAAAAGCATGAAAGTAAACTTCTAACAAAACTAACAGAAGATAGCCACATGAACAGAATTGCAACTCTAACAACGAAAATAACAGGAAACAATAATTACTTTTCCTTAGTATCTATTAATATCAATGGACTCAATTCCCCAGTAAAAAGACATAGACTTTGTGTCTGGGTATGTGCCACGCGCAGGGACGACGCTTCACTCGAGGAATTCTTCCAGAGTATCTTTATTGTGTTACAGCTCTTTTAGATGGCAGGAGAGCAGGAGACTCAGAGCCCCGAAAAACCTCTGCTTATATAGGGCCCTGGTAGCGTATGATTGGTTTGCAGAAAGCACCTCATTTGTATAGTTGCAACGATTGGTCATGGCCAAGTGCATGCGCAGTGGGGAGAGCTCTCAGCACCATCCGCAGGTGCAATGGAAGTCAGTGCCCTGCACAGACGCTGTGGAAGCCTACGCAGGTGTGGTGGAAGTCAGCGCCAATCTTATCGGTAGCGCAGCCGCTTCGGCTTGCAATTCCAGGCGGCTTCCCACATCTCCCCCTTTTCTGTTTGACCC
>JADRCC010086436.1:0-17521 GCA_019843855.1 Hylomyscus alleni
TTTTTTTACACCAATCTATCATACTTATGAATTTAAATGTGAGTGTGTAATTCTCCTCTTTGCAAGCTATATACACAGATGAATAATTTGATAAGGGGTTATAAACCCAATATTGGATAAATCTTACAGGTAAATGAATATGATTATGTGTTTTTTCTTAGGAAAGAAGATATTTCCTTCAAATATTTCTAAAAAAAAAAATGTGTGATTTCAAAATAGTAGAGATTTATATCACTACTCTTTAGTTTCTTACATCCTTTTCTGCTGTATTATTTTTTCTTATATAGTCCTATTATTGAGGTGAAAGGTTCAACTAAAAACACAGATTAAAACATAAATGCTATGATCTGATTACAGTTTAGTTTGAGACATATTTGTGCAGATAAAATGGATACCTAGTTAGAAAGCATATAAATATCTAAATCTTTAATTATTATGTTACATATATGACTTCAAGATCTGATCACTAGATCTGATTTCATATGTGAATGAAAGTAATTTCTAATTGCATATTTACACTTTAAAGAAACCTGAAAGTCAACATTTCATAGAATCATGATTATTTTCTTTATCAAGCTCTCTAAATATAAAAGACATAAAGTTAGTTAATATTAATTTTTTTATTGAAAGTTTGTCCGGTGAAAAAACAAAAAAGAAAACCAACACTTCTGCATTCACAATATTTCTAGAAATGATAGAATAAAATCTACTTTTGGTTTTTAGTCACGATCCAAGTAAAAGGTCAACAATGTACAAGTTATCAATAACCGTGTTTTCAAGGTTTCACGTTGTGTAACAATAATATATTTGTAGTCAAACTTCTGCTTCCAAGCCTCATAGCCAAATCTTCCTGTCCTCTTTCAAAATTGATTCTGGCTTTAGGTAATTCTTAGAAAAAGTATAATGCAGATGCTTCTACATATTTCTCAAGCTTAGATGAAGAAAAAGTCAGCCATTTTGAAATGGGTGGGAAAAGTCAGAGAAGTTAGATACCAATGAAATCATTTATCATAAGTTTGTCTCAAAAATATGGCACAAAGAACAATGCTATGTGAGTAATCATACATCCGTAAATTCTATATAATAATGATAATTGGATGAGTTCAATTCCAAATCTGTAGATTGTATTTGAACATTGTCTATAGCCTTTTTGCATCACAATGAATTCATAAAATCAACCCAAGACGGTTAAGGATTCAGTAAACAGTAATCCTTTCTATTATTCAGAAACTGATGGCAAGATAGATGCCAGAAAACATTCCCTAACCAATCACTTTAAAAAATTTTAAGGAAAAATATTGCTTTGCCTTATGAATCACAAAATAAAAGGATGGGAAGAAGACATGTGCTGTGTATGGGAAGAGGAGCACGATAGGTTACAGAAAGGATAGCTGTGATCAAAATACATTGTATATATTTGTAATTTTTTTTCTAATAATAAATATAGTATTAAATCTGAGTATTTGTTAATGTCTTATAAGGATTATAAATTAACACAACAAATGATGAATATACACATTTTGAACAGAAGTTTATACAAAGGACAATAAATAGAAAGTAGGGTGAGGCAATGGTGTTCCCGATGTTCGGAATGTAGAGGCAGATAAATCTCTGTGAGTTGTAAGGCAGCCTGGTCTACACAAGAAGTTTCAATACAGCAGGAAAATCAGAGCTTTGTTACACAAGCACACCCTGTCTCAAACAATCACACACATATACACACACACATCTGCATGCATACACAGAGATCTATAAAAGAAGAAACCTGCTTTTTAAACTCTGCCCCATGAGTATGTCACTAAACAAGTTTTCTTTTTGTATTACACTACTGTCTCACAAATGTTATGTTGGTTCAAATACATAGGTTATACTGAACTCTAATCACAGCTCCAAATAGTTACTAGTAATGAAGATTGAGTATATAATCAGTAAATAGTATTAAATATTTTTATTTGTAACATTAGAATGATAATAGTCCTTACTATTTTTTTTTTTTTTATTTTTCGAGACAGGGTTTCTCTGTTTAGCCCTGGCTGTCCTGGAACTCACTCTGTAGACCAGGCTGGCCTCGAACTCAGAAATCCACCTGCCTCTGCCTCCCAAGTGCTGGAATTAAAGACTTGCGCCACCACTGCCCAGCAGTCCTTACTATTTTCTTGTTGTTCATATACTAGTGCTTGAAGTTGTGGCATTATGAATGCAAATAATATGCTTTACTACTGATGTGACTCTCTAACAACTCTTTTAACTATCTTTTTGAATTAGAGTTCTAGAATATTGTCATGGTTGGCCTTGAACTTGTAACCTTTTACCACAACCACTTGAATAGTGTAAATTTAGGCCTGAGTCAAAAGGCCAGAGTCATTTGTGTTTTGGATTTTATAGGATACATGCAAAGTCTTAATGATGTACAACAGTAAATTTTTAAATTACTATTTTCTATTTTTATTAGTACTATGGAATGGATGGTTTTAATTAATTTGCTATGACACTTCAATGAATTTCTTTTATATTTCTTCAACAATTATTTCTGAATAGTTTTTTATCCTACAAACCTCTTGTTTTAAATTTTGCCAAATGTTAGTCATCTTTTGGGATTCATCCTTGGAGCATGTTCTCTGAGTATTCTCATAAACTTTCTCACAGTGCATTCCACTTGTTCTGGAAGCTTTTACAGTAGCCTTAATATCATTTTTATATAAGTGTCAATGACTTTCCACGAAATTTAGCATGCTCTCAGTAACACATTCCATTCTCTGGACCAAAAAAATAAACTTTTATACAGTATTAAAAGGTAATGTAGAACACTGCTTACATTCCCTGATAATATCTACTCATTATTTACCTCTTTATAACAGAGTAGGATCATTCCTGGTGACACATATGTCCATTGGAAGAATCGCACCCCTCTTTTTTTATAAAGCTTTATAGTATTATAAATACATTTGATCTTGGTTTCCATCAGGTCAATCTCAACATTCCATTCTTAAATACCCCAAGAAGCTCATGTCTCACAGCTATTCTCTATACAAATATATCATTTGTCTGAATTGCTTAATTATTTCTCCATTCTTTCAACCTCAGAACATACTTGTTATGTTCTATGGCTGACAAGGTTCTTTATGATAAAACATATTATTACTTCAAATTTTGTTATTAATTTGTATGCAGTTCTTTATCATGAAATCTATATGCTTGTTGATTTTACTGTCAATATTTAAACATAACTCTATTGATGGTATTCTGTGTAATTTTTGTTTTATTGTCCAAAATCCTAAAGGAGTTAGACATGAAATTGCATCATTTGTTCACCCAAAGTCAAATTTGTCATCAAGATTTTTGTTTCCAATGTTAATTCTTTAAATTCCATCTGTCTTTCAAACTGGGCAGATGGCTTAAAATAAAATGTTAGCTGTACGAGCCTAATAAAATCCTCAGTTTGTATGCCTAGTACCCACATAAAATCTAGAAAAGGTGACAATAACCTTTAACTCTACCAATTGTTTGTAGGAGGAAAAAAGAGAAATATGGGTCTTTCTGGCCAAGCAGTAGAGACAAAATGGTCAACTACAAGTTCAGTGAGAGGACATGTTTTAACCAGTAAGGTAGTAATCCACAGAGAAAGATTCCCAGTATTGAAATCTGCTTTCCAAATGTTTAATAGGAGAGAGAGAAAAGAGAGACAGAGACAGACAATGGCAGAGAAATAGTGACGGAGACAGAGAGATGAGACAGAGAAAGAATGAAAGGAAGAAAGGAAGGAAGGAAGAAAGAGAAAAAAGAAAGAAATCACAATCGCAGAATTTCTATACATACTTCTACCCAGATATTCATACAATACACATTACATTAGTTTCTTAAACATGTCCTATTGGACACTTGGATGTCTTAATATTAATATATTAAAAAAATGTTTCTTTACTTTCCAAATGCTTTTCTATATCATTTAACATTTCAGTAAATGGTTGCCCCCAAACTTATATCTATCTTTAATTTGTCTGTGTTTGATACATCCTGTATCAACTATATTCATATTTAGTTGTCTAAACAAGATCTGTCTATGCAGGTCAGGCTATTTAATGTCAATTCTTCCCCAGCCTTTGAATTTCTGGAAAGTTCATGTTTGTATCCCCATGCCTGGATACTCTTTATCCCTTGTATCATTAAAATCCATCTGGTTTCAACTTTAAAATATATTTAGAGTCTAGCTATGTCTCATTACCTTCTACCTATCCTGACCCAAGATATGATAATATCTCACCTGAATTATTACATTATCAAAGTAAATGATTTTTCTTTTCTTTTGTAGTTGCTCTAGTTCATGGAAGTGAGGGTCATTTATCAACACTACAGTGTAATATTTTCAAAATGGAAAGAAAATTGTATTATTCTTTACTGTTCTACTAAGAGTGAAAAATAAAGTCCTAGCTGTGGTTTATTTGTCTTTCTTTATATTATCTTACATTTCTCCATTCCTTTCATTTTGTTTCCACTACAACCCCTTCACACTACGAATTACATAATAATATTTGCTATGCTTCCACCAGGACAAGAAAGCTTGTGCCTCTGTCTCAGAGAATATTCTGCTTTCCTTGAGTGTTAATATTCTATTAGAGAACCATATAATTTAAGAACAAAATAAATGAAACTCACATATCTACCACTAAGATAAAAATTAAATACTCTGAGCATTCTTTCATTTCATTTGATGTCATACATTGATCATATCAAAATGTAGAAAACACTTTAAAATGGGAAAATGTGTAGACTAACAAGTAAGACAGCTGTTGATATTCCCAACAAATTGAAAACAATTGAAGCTAGTAGAAATATTGCACCTTCTTTGCTATGAATCAATATGTGAAGCCCTAGCTTTTGGTGACTAAATGATACTCTCTATAATGGAGACTACTTAAATATTATTTGGCATGTGGAAATACTACCTTAATCTTATGTCACATCACAATGGTATATAATTGATGGCTGGCTCCTTTCTAGAATTACTAAGGTAGAATAATTAGTGCTATATTCTATACCATCTTTGATATTTTCTTGCAGATCTTTGACAATAAGAAGCATGCACTTTTAAAAGATGAATCTGTTTTTAGAAGGGCAGTCTTACTAGTAACTATTATCACAATTTTAAGCTTCACATATTTATTGTTTTTCTCTAGCCAAATCTTCTCATATACATTTCAATAATGATGAAATGTGAGAGATAAATAAAAGCATACAAAACAACCATATATTATACCAGATAGAGGAGTTCTTTTCTTCAGTGACTAAAGATTTTGTGATTTTCCAAAGACATATGTCACTTACTTACTGGTGTTAATAAGGAAAACAATTAGTTTTCTGCAATACTGCATGGCAAGCAGTACTTAAGGAAAACAGAACAGGATTATGTTCTTCTTTGGTAGAATATAATTTCAGAGAAAAACTGATAAAAAAAGGTAGAAAGTTTACATTGCCATTTAAAAACTGTTTTCACACATGAATCCATGAAAAATTTAAATATATAGAACATTTAATGCCTAGTACCTAAGAGAATATTCTTACAGTTTCCATTAGCACAGATACCTTTAAAACAAATGAAAGTATTAAAGCTAAGATAATCTACAAATAAAATACCAGGGTCAAGAACAAACTAAACAATGTAACTGATATCCATATCGTAAGCAGGAAACTGGGAGCTTCTGAGCAGCTTGAATTAAGGTATTTTGTATACACTACTCAACTTTGATTTCAGCAAAGTTGATAGCATAAAAATTAGTTCCTAGTATACTTAAAACAGATGAATTGGAACCAGTCACATTTTATCATTTTGTTTGAACAAAATAGTGGCATAGTTGCCCTTATGCTACTTGTAAATGTAATATAAACAATGTTTTTATGGACAAATTTATTAATGACATTGTTATATCCTTTATGTGACTCATATTTAGTACCTACATTTTGAATGTCTTCAAGTGGGGTGATTCAACCAGACTCTTCTAAGAATATCACTTTAAATTTTCTAGTAGATTTAATTATAAATATTCCAAGTATGTACTTATAAAATATAATGAAACATGTATTCTTATGGCATAAGTATCCAAATTTATAGAATTCTTGAAAAGTATCCAGCAATATAAAAAGGTGACACTCTTACCAGTAACAATGTTACATTTTTTACTATGAATAAGTTGATAAACTCATGGTAAGTTGAAAATGCTATAATTTTGAAATGCATTCGATAAAGCTTAATACATAAAACTATTGTTCAGAAACAGCACATTGTAGTGACTCCATCCTTTCTTGTCCTTTGCTGACTTGGAAATGTAGTTCACTGATGTTTTCCAACATAAGAGTTTTATAATAGCACATGTTATTCTCCTGAGAAAAGATACACATTCAACAAAATTTATCAAATTGCTTCCATTGAATCCAAGAATCCAAATTGATTTTGTACATATGTATATATATATATATATATATATATATATATATATATATATACATACATACATATGTGTGTATGTATATATATGTGTTTGTGTATATGTGTATGTGTGTAGGACCATTAAAAATCAGTTATCACCTGCTCAATAAATTTATAACAGTAGATTGACTACAAGTTCAAGAAGGAGATATCACAAAACTAAATGAATTTTCCAAGTATTGTGGCAGATTATAAGTCACATTTGTGTGACTGTGTGAAAAAAATATGTTAAGATCCTAGCCTTATAGGAGAAAGACCTTAAAGAAGGAAAACAGAAACTGACTTAGGTTCTGGCTAATTTTAGTGTGCATACTTTTTATTTACAAGTTTTGTATAATAGCATTTGCTTTAAAAAGAAAACCAAAGAAATATGTACTTACAATTTTTCTTCACTGGAGCAGCATATTAACAACTGGCCACTCCATGCTGCTCACATCAGTTTAAGGTCAGCTGCCATGGAAGCACTCTCATGGGCACTGTGAGAGTTTTATAGACAGTCTGGAATTTTTAAGAAATCCACCAGAGAAATGATAAACAGCATAGAAAGACAGCATAGCTCTCACAGTAAACACCAGAGAGAGAAAAACAGAAATGTGGCACTGGACCCTAGGAGGTGTTTGACAAATGAAGTACCACTGTATCCCTGTCATTGCCTGGAGGAACTACAAGAATTCACAGGATGTGAACAGTGTTACTGAGTGTGTAGTTTGCTGAAAGTGTGACACCACAGAAATGACATCTCAGTGATTAAGGGTCAAATAAAGGCAGCCTATCAACACCCCCTCATAGAGCCCTGAATGTGAGAAGAAGGATCCCTAACACTTCAAACATACTGTAGTTGTAGACCTCAGACCACAAACTATCAACAGAAACTGAATGTCAGTCATTGTTTGGAAGAGCACATTGACTTAACTTGTTTGAATTCCTGAAAGTGGCTGCTATCCTCATTAAGTTTGAAGAGTATTACAAAGCATAATCCAAGAGGAAAGAGTCACCTTATCATCAAAGAGAAGGATTGCTAGCTAGGACAATTCTATTTTCTATTTTGTTGTAATGTCTATTGTATTTGGTTCATTTTACTATTTCCAATAAAGTACTTTAATTGTTTGCATATTGCATTTTAACTTGCATTTCATAAAAATGGGTTTCTTTTGTTACACCTACCATATTTTCCATGGTACTACTCACCATGACTCTTTTCATCTTTTCCCATCTTCCCCGACTTTATTGAACTATTAATGGTCCACCAACAAGTAATATCTAGTACTACTGCTTGTGAGACATAAGAAACATACACATTTTAGTTTGCTTTTTTATGATTCTTTTCTTTATTTCCTTTTTTTGACTGGTTTACAGCAATTTATCACTGGAGTTATGGTCAAATTGTTATATATGTTACTATATAGTTAAATTCCCAAATACAGAGCAGCAAGAATATGGATGAAGACAGGTTTAGAACGACTCATACAAAATAAAACAAATCAGCAAAACCAGTGGAACATAGGGATTTTTAAAATTAGAATATATATATCCATAACAAGAGATTCATAATGCATTAGAAACATGAATGAGGTATCAAAATATTACCCCCCCACACACACACACAAAGAGAAACACTCATGTGTATGTAGGTGTGTTTGTATTAATATATGGATATATATATTTCTAAATACTTAAATATAACCTAAAAATTCTGTGGACTGTTACACACACACACACATACACAAACAAAAACCACACATATACACACATGCATACCTACACACACACACACATATATGTATATATATATATAGATACATATATACATATATGCATACATATGTATATACATACATATATTACATATATACAGATGTGTGTATTTATCTCAAAGAAATCCATCAAATATAACATAGTAAGCCATCAAACCCCTAATATTCACAGAATAAAAACTTGAAGTATTCCAATCAATCAGAAAAGTAGCTAAAAAAATACATACAAAATGGCAATATAATTTCAGTAATAATAGTAAAGGGAAATGCCCTAACCTCACCTATTAAAGACAAAGATTAACTGAATGGACTAAAAATATAGATTTGGGTCTGGTACAATGGCTCATTAATCAAGGGTGTTTGTCACCAAGTTTGAGGAGGTGAGTTCAATTCCCATGACACACATTAGAGAACCAACTCCTGAAAGCTATCCATTGACTCATTGAACTACCTGGAGAGACCTTGTCTCCAGTTAGTCCAACTAAAATTAGGTATCTGCAACATGACCTCCATTATACCTAATCTTAATAAGAATGGTGAGGTATCTTAAATCCTAAGCATTTTGCACTAGCAAAATACTGTAAATTTCTTTAAGGATACATAAGTGTGGAAGAATGTGATGAATAATTTCTATGAAAAAGATATTCCACATGCATTTTCACAGGGATCTTCTAACCAGAGAAGATTACTACAACTCATATATCCAAGTTGACATGTTATGTATTATAACCATTTCCTTGATACAGAAATCCCAATTCTTATCCTGCAAACCTTTCCCAGAAGTAACCATTTTAGCAAAGTTTACTATTCCTACTACTCTAGAGCATTAAAATATAAAATAACATTTATAGTTCATCAACACAGAAATTTATACCATTTTCTGTTCAACCTGTCAGCTACAGAAAATAATAGTAAAAAAATTCTTAATGACAAGATGACTTGGTAGAAAGCAGCAACCATTGATAATGAGTTGAATGATGATTCTCCTTCCTTTTATTTATTTATTTTTGGAATATAAAAAACTCATTAAGCTTGCATTTCTGATGCCAAAATGTTGAGGTACTGTCAACTGCTTAAAAAGAACCCACCCATCTTTGCTCGTTATTGTGGAGAAGATAGTAATAATGGCTGAGTTGCCTGTATCAAAAGTGGAGAGAACTCCATAAATGGTTAGTATAGATGAAGCATAATGCCCAAAGCAATCGGAACAGTTGGCAAATGGAAAAGTAGAAAGCTGCAGTCAACACTTCTTGAAATCATGTGTGAGGGAGTCAGGCAACCCAGGGATTTGTCCATTATTTTAGCCCAGTCATGCCTGTTACCTAGTGAGTTTTTCAAAACCAACTGAGATTATATCTACAGGTAAATTCTTCAAAATCAAAACTCAAGTGGAAGTTCTTCCTGAAGCTGCTGGGTAAAGTGCAGAGAAAAGCACCGTAGAAGCCTTGCTGGCCTGGCTATGCTAAATGTGGATCTGGTAGCCGACATCTTTAGGAGTTTTCACGTCAGTCACCTTCTTCTCAGTCAGAGCAGATGATTTGTCTTGTCTGCCAAGGCTCCTTGGAAGACTTGCTTGTTTACTTTGAGGAGGCAGGGACTTTCCCTGGCTTCTCGATAGGGTTGGAGCGTAGACACTTGCAGGTTTCAAGATGTTCATTCGCATGTCCCTGGCGTACTTCTCCAGCTCCTTCCTGATGTCAGCCCTTAGCATCTTGGTGACATCAAGGACAAGTTGATTCCACTCGATAGGCTGGAAGCTGTAAGGCTTGTGGGGAACGTATAGTCCAATCTTGACCGTCTGAACTGTGTGCAGGTATTTCTTATAGGAATCTTCAAAGTTAAAGACAAGGTCACTTAAGGTATGAAAGGTCACCGGCTTGTCCATCAGCTCAGCCCTTCGGCTCATGCCCAGTGAACCATAATAACCATTGTAGTAAATCCCCAGCACGACATGGTAACAGTAATTTCCCGAGAAATAGGTTTTAAAGCTGATAGGGAATCTCTCAATGGAAGGCTGCCCATTGGTTAAATAGATGGCCAGGATGACTGCCTCCAGGCATTTGATAGGCAAGGATTCTCGGATCATCTCTTTAGCTGTCTCCATTAATCCTCTCAGAGGTCGCGTTTTCTTTATATCAAAGAACTGTGTTCCTGTGTGGTTGTATTGTAGTGCCTTCATATAATCCTGTATGGCTTGAAGCCAGTCTGGGATCGTCATGGACAACCTGTATTTTGGCACCTGGGGAACTGAAGGTTTAGCCAAGATGGCAGCATTTCTGATGGAATCTACCACTTCTTCCCCTCTGGGGTGGACCTTGGCAACATGCTGCCACATCCGCTCCCAGGTTTGGCTGTCGATCGGGAACCCACTTTTGTTAATGTAGAATCGCACCCCACAGTCTTTGTCCTCCTCCTCCAAGGCCCCGCTCGTAGTTAGGCTTACGGGCTGCTTGTCGCTGCACCCAGACAAGGTGTCTTTGGTGATTTTGGAGTGGGGGCAGCGGTGAGTTTCGGCAACGGAGCTGGTCATGATGAAGGGCACGCCAGCAAGTCCGAGATCAGGGCCCCGCAGAGGTGGTCTTTAACTCTTGTGGCTGCTGGATGCTCAAAGGGAACCCTGTTCACCAGCTGGGCCTCCGGCTGCCCTCATTGCTCAGAAGGCTGTTGGGGCTGAGGTGGTCATAGCCTCATTCCATGTCCCATTCTCAAATGTTATTCTGTGACATAACTGTGTCACCTAGGCAACCACCAATGTCACAAATGCGGCCATTGGACACTACAACAAAGAGGCTTTTCTTTTTAAAATAAGTAGAAATTATTAAACTCTTCACTAGATTATTTGTGTACTGTCATTGTCATCATCACATTTGGGTGATTAATAGACTATGTAATTATTGTATTAAATACTACATTCTAAAAATATTCACATAGTGAATTTACCATGTACACCTCTACTAGAAGCTGTGAAAATAGTAGAACATTTTGTTGAATGTTTAGTAAAAATTTCGATTTGGATAAAACTTCGGTTGAGTTGAGACAAAGTTATAAATTCAAAAGACTTTTTTTAAACTGTTACTAACACTGTAGACCCTAAATTAAAGTATTGAAAGTGTCATGATCTTTAGATAAAAGTTCATTGACTTATCAGGCTTTTTAAATGGATCAGTTTTATGTTAACTATTGGATAACACCATGAATCGTATACTTATTTAAATTTTCAGAAAAACAACTGACAAATAGCTGAGTTCCATAAGCACAATTGTATTACTTATTATTTCAAATGAAGCTAAAATGTTATGAAAAGAGGTTGAATAATGATACAACTTGTTTTCCCAAGATAACCTTAGGAGAGCATACATGTATATAGTTCCTTAAGAGTGTATACATGCACACAACTTGTTCTGAATGGTTTGGATTTTACTTAAAATTGTTGCTACTTTATCATGAAACGTTTATGTCATACTCTGTCTTTTAAATGCATAGAGATTAATTAATTAGGTTGTTAGGGCAGTTTATTATTGTAGACTTGATTTTCTTAAAATTATTGCTGATTTATAAGACAAAGTTGTTATACCATCACATGAAATGTTGACATAGTTGGAAAGATAACTCAGTCTTATTATTTTGAATTTTATGTGGAATGTATGGAAACTCCAAAGTCTTCAAACTCCTGAGGGATCTCAATTTTAGGGACATAGCTGTAGGTACTACTCATATCAGAGCCTCAATAAAGGTTCAGATCACTTTTGCTTATTTTAGAAATTGTTCATAAAGTAATTATTGGTAACTTGTATTTGGAAATCTATCATTATTAACATCAATTAAGAAACTATTTATTATTATTATTATTATTATTATTATTATTATTATTATTATTATTACAGTGTAGTCATTGCCCCCCTCCCAGTCTGTCCTCCCATAGTTCCTCATCCCATTTCTCTTCCTCACTGCCTTCAAGAAGATATCTCCACCTCCCAACAGGCCTCCCTACTCCCTGGAGCTTCAACTCTCTCCAGGGTTAAGCAAATATTCTCCCACTGAGACCAGACCAGGCAGCCTTCTGCTGTATATGTATCTGTGGCCTTAAACCAGCTAGTGTTTGCTGCCTGGTTGGTGGCTCAGTGTCTGAGAGATCTCAGGGGTATAGGTTAGCTGATACTTCTGGTCTGCCTATGGGGTCACTCTCCTCCTCAGCTTCTTCCAGCTTTTCCCTAATTCAACCAAATGGTCCCTGACTTCAGTCCAATGGTTGGGTGTAAGTATCTGCATGTGTCTCAGTCAGATGCTTGTTGAGCCTCTTGAAGGACAGTCATGCTAGGCTCCTGTTCATAAGCTCTCCATAGCATCAGCAATACTATTAGTCCTTGGAGCTTCCCTTTGAGCTGGATTCTAAGTTGGGCCTGTCACTGGACAGCCTTTCTCTCAGTCCATTCTCTGTTTTTGTCCTTGCAGTTATTTTAGACAGGAACAATTCTGGGTCAAAGGTTTTACTTTCTATTTCTCAACTTTATCTGTTTTTATTTTTTATTTTTACTTTTAGTTCCTAACAGAGAAAATTAATTCTGATTTTAATGGCCAGTCTAGATTAAAAATTCAGTATGAATCACAACTTTGGTCTTCTTTATTAATGAATAAACTATGCAACCACAGAAGAAAAATAACCACCAACTAAAAAACAATTCAAAAGATTAGGGCATAGCCAGAATAGCAAGTTAAGTTATTCCCAGCCTCATACAGTTATTAAACATCCAGAGAATACTTATTTGTGAATAAAACTCTGAGATGAAAAAATAAGAATGGAAATATTCTCATATAAATATAATTTTTCTGCCCTCAAAACAGCTTGATAAGAAAGATAATGTAAAATATGTTGATTAAGTAGTATACAAGATGTAGTACAAGTATACGAAAATTAATGGTTCCAAATTGAGAACTATAAAGTACAGGAAGATCCAGGTGTGATGGTTCATACTTGTAATGCCAACAATTGTGGTATAGAAGAAAGATTTCTAAGAGCTTGTAGCCTGCCAAGGCTATGTAGTGAGTTATAGTATATACTGGCGTCTGGAAAAAGTGTTCTTTAAAAGATGTTCAATGCAAGCCACAACAAAATTTCAAATCAATACTTCATAGACTTAGAAGGAGAAATTCTCGTATTCATTTGGAATAACAACAACAAAAAAAAAACCCAGGATAGTGAAAAATATTCTTAACAATAAAAGAACTTCTAAGGGAATCACCATCCCTTACCTCCAGGTCTATTATAGAGTGATAAAAACTGCATGGCATTTGAACAGAGACAGGCAAGGAGATCAATAGAACAGAATTAAATACCTAAAAATGAAACCATACACTTACAGGCACTTGATCTTTGACAAAGAAGTTAAAACCATCCAATGAAAAAAGACAGCATTTTCAACAAATGGTGCTGGTTCAACTGGATGTTTCCATGTGGAAGAATGCAAGTTAACTCACTCTTGTACAAAGCTCAAGTCCAAGTAGAACAAGGAACTTCACATAAATCAGATACACTGAATCTAATAGAAAAGAAAGTAGGGAAGAGCCTCAAACACATGGTCCCAGGAGAGAATTTCCTGAACTGAACACCAATAGCTTATGCTTTAAGATCAACAATTGACAAATGGGACCTCTTAAAATTGAAAAACTTGAGCCAGGCAATGGTGGCACACATCTTTAATCCCAGCACTTGAGAGGCAGAGGCAGGTGGATTTCTGAGTTACAGGTCAGCCTGATCTACAGAGTGAGTTCCAGGACAGTCAGGGCTACAGAGAAAAACCCTGTCTTGATAAACCTTAAAAAACAAACAAAACAAACAAACAAGCCAAAAGAAAAAGAAAAGAAAAGCTTTTGTAAGGCCAAGGACACTGTCAATAGGACAAATTGGCAACCAACTGATTGGGAAAAAAATCTTTACCAACCCTACATCCCACAGAGGGCTAATATACAAAATATATAAAAAACTCAAGAAATTAAACTCCAGAGAACCAAACAACCCTATTAAAAAATGGGGTAAAGAGAGAATTCTTTTATTTTTTTCCATTTATGGGATATTTTATTAACATTTCAAATGTTATCTCCTTTCCAGGTCTCCCCTCAAGAAACTCCTTATCCCATCCCCCTCCTTTGCTTCTATAAGGGTGCTTGTCTACCCATCCACCAACTCTCACCTTCCAGTCCTGGCATTCTCCTATACTAGGGCATCAAACTCCCTCATTCCCAAGGGCCTTTTCTCCCACTGATATCCAAATAGGCCATCCTCTGTCACATATGCATCTGGAGCCATGAGTCCCTCCATGTGTACTATTTGGTTGGTGGTCCTGTCCCCAGGAGTTCTGGGGGGTCTGGCCCATTGACACTATTGCTCCCCCCATGGGCTGCAAATCCCCTCAGCTCCTTCAGTCCCTTCTCCAACTGAGGAATATCACATGGCTGAGAAACACTTAAGGAAATGTTCAACATCCTTAGTCATCAGCGAAATGCAAATCAAAACTACGCCAAAGTTCCACCTCACACCAGTCAGAATGACTAAGATAAAAAGCTCAAGTGACAGCAGATGCTAGCAAGGATATAGAGAAAGAGGAACACTCGTCCATTGCTAGTAGAATGCAAGCTGATACAACTTCTGTGGAAATCAGTCTGGAGGTTCCTTAGAAAATTAAACATAGTACTACCTGAGGATCCAACTGTACCATTCTTGGGCATATACCCAGAAGATGCTCCAATATATAACAAGGACATATGCTCTACTATGTTAATAGCAGCTTTATTTATAATAGCTAGAAGATGGAATCAATGCCGATGTCCCTCAACACAAGAATGGATACAGAAAATGTGGTACATTTACACAAATGTAATTAATTCAGTCAATAAAAACAATAACTTAATGAAATTGGCAGGGAAATGGATGAAACTAGAAAATATCATCCTGAATGAGGTTTTACAGTCTCAAAGGAACTCACATGGTATGTACTCACTGATAAGTGGACAACAGAAAAAAAGCTTGGAATACCCATAATATAACTCACAGACCATAGAAAGGTCAAGAAAAAGGAATACCAAACTATGGGTACCTCAATCCGCCTTAGAAGGGGGAACAAAATATCACAGGAGGTTGTGGGTGGGAGGAACTTGGGAGGAGGAAAGGAGGGGATAGGAAAAGGAAACAGGATTAGGTGTAAGAAGAGACAGGCAAGATGTACAGAGGGTCAGGAAATTGACCAGAAGATTGTAACAATGCAGGATTGGGAACTGGTGGTAGCCACCACAAAGTTCCAGATGCCAGAAAACCAAGAGGCTTCCAGAACTCAATGGAGATGACATTAGCTGAAGTACCCAAAGAAGGGAGAGAGAACCTGTAGAGATCATATCCACAGATTAGACATGGCCCCTGGTTGAGAGATGGGGCTACCCACCCTTCACAAAATTTTAACATAGAATTGTTCCTTTCTAAAGGAAATACAGGGACAAAGAGTGGAACAAAGACTGAAGGGCATCCAGAGACTGCCACACCTGGGGTTCTATCCCATATGTAGCCACCAAACCAAGATAATATTGTTGATGGCAACAAGTCCTTTTTTGACAGGAGCCTAATATGGATGTTTCCTGAGTGGATCTATCAGATCCTGCCCAAAATAGATGTGGATGCTTGCAACCATCCATCGAACTGAGCACAGGAACACCAGTGGAGGTGTTTTCATGGAAAGACTGAAGGAGCTGAAGGGTTTTGCAACCCCAGAGGAAGAAGAACAGTATTAACCAACCAGACCCCTTAGAACTCCAAGGGACTAAACTACTGATCAAAGAATACACATGGAGGGCCTCATGGCTTGAGCTGCTTATATAGTAGATGATGGCCTTGTCTGGCATCAGTCGGAGTGGAAGCTGTGAAGGCTTGATGCCCCAATATAGGAGAATTATAGGGCAGTAGGGTGAGAATGGGTGGGTGCATGGGGAAATACCATCATAGAGGCAAGGGGAGGTGGAATGGGGGGTTTTGGGAGGGGAAACCAGGAAGTGAGAAAACATTTGAAATGTAAATAAACAAAATAACCAATAAAAATAATAATTTATCATTAAAAAATAAATAAAAGATGGTCAAAAATTATTTGTTCTTTTAATGTTATGGTAACTGTACAGCACCAAATTCTAAAGTTCATTGTTCATTATCAAATTTTTAATAGGATGTTGAATAATTACCCCATTTTACAGGAGAAAAAACCAAGAAACAGATTTAATATGTAACTTAATTTAGTGGTAATGAAGGATGCAAACTAAGTAATTATGTGATACTTAAGTATTATAACTAAATGTAATATATCCTATAACTCAATATTTAATGCTTGAAAACTCAACTTTCCATTATATTGTTATAAAAACTATATTGGTGACAAAATTAAAAAAAGTCATGGATAGAATGACTTACTCAAATTTCTGTTATGTTGTTATAAAAATTATCTGGATAATGAAATTAACAAGGCCATGTATAGAATGACTTACTCAAATTTATATTAATATAAATAGGAGAGGTAACCCTAAGACTTGGATTTAATTCTTCAAATTTCAAATCTAGTTTCCTTTATAGTACATAACGGATCCCAAATATAGAATGATAAAATTAAGTGAAACAAAGGAAATCTTATACTAGAATTCCAGACAAGATCTACAAAAGTAATTTTTATTCACCAGATGTGATTGTTGTCTCAGAGGCTTACTACTAAATATGCTCACCCTTTTCAGTTCTTTCTAAACACTGGCTGGCTGGTTCAGTTCAGCTGTTTTGGCTCAGAACTCCTCTCCAAGGTGACTAATTCAATCTGGCCTCTCTCATTTTCTGACTGAATTGCTCTGTTTGGCAAAACTACCTCTGAACTCCAGAAAATATATATTGCATTGATTATACTGACTACATGTAGAGAGCTGCGGTGTACCACGCCTTGAGATGGCGCTGGTTCCTGCCTTCCACTATCCCGAAAGTGAGTGCTCTATTGAGATAAGTCCTGAATTGGCTACACTTGCTGTCTCTGGCCGCTTCCGCATTGTGTGACCTGTCTGCTGTTCCCACGTGGCCTGCAGGGGTTGGCGGGCACAAGATATTTAGGTCCATGGGCATATCCCAGGACCACCACCAGACACCACCAGAGAACCATCAGAGAAGGAGAGCTAGCATGTAACATCAAGGGGCTAGCCAGAATAAGCTTGTAACATCAAGAAGCTAGCTAGCTAGAAGAAGTGTAGAAGAAGTAAGCATGCAAAAAAGGTCCTGAAT
>JADRCC010086521.1:0-11485 GCA_019843855.1 Hylomyscus alleni
ATAGATAGATAGATAGATAGATAGATAGATAGATAGATAGATAGATATAGACAGACAGATAGATAGATGATATAGATAGATACGTCATCTTTTGTGCCATGTACTAGAGACCCACAGTCGCCCTGAAGCCTCTGAATGCTCTGGATCTAGTCCTTGTGCATAGCTTTTAGGGGAAAGACACCAATCTTTTATACTGAATGTCTTCCAAGATTGGGAAAACCTAGTTATGTAAACCCGTCACATTTAGCAAAAAAGTTCTTACTTTATAATATGATGAGCTAGAATGGTGCAGCCTCTCACCTTCTCGCATAAGGATGCATTCCTTGGTCTTCTGGAGGTCTGACATTTTACCTTGATGGCACTGCTTTCTCTCACTTTCTACTCTCAGGAGTCCTATTTGGCTCTGTTTGGCCTTGACTCACACTCTACAGCATGAAAACATTTTCTCCTATAAAATATTTATTAGACTGAGGAAGAAAAATTTCCCCTATGTTTTCTTTTCCCAAAAAAAAACATTGAAGCAGAAACCCTTCTTCTCTAGAGAATTTGATCACCTTTCTTTAGAGAGGAGCAGTTTGTAACAACCAAAGTAACTTACTTCCTACAATTTATTGCAGAATATTCTAAGCATCATGAAAATAACATCAGACTTGAAATCAGAATGCATGACCTTGAATATCCAGTAGCTTTCATTTTCTTGCTAAAGACTTTTCGGCTGTCTAGTTCAGAGTTTGGAAATTATTCACTTTAATATGGAAAAGAGAAATTAACCTCGGTTATTGTGATGATAAAAATCAAATTATCTAAAAATAAAGTCTCTAAAGTGAAGTATCAAGCTGGAGATATAATTTTCCTGACTGGGGCTACTGACTTCCTAATTCCACAGTGTTCCAACCATCTAGTCAAGTCCACTTAACACATTCCCTATCTAGAAAAAAAAATCAGTATGGTAACTGGCAATTGTAAAATCTCTGCTGAGAGTATTAAATGCATGCTGTTCACAGCACTTTAAATATGATACACTCACTAGAAATTATCAGAGAGTGTTATTTCTGCCCAACAATTATTTTTGAAGCTAAAATGATTCATTTTCAAAATTCCACGTTTTATATTTCTTCAGTTAGAAGTAGGCTCAAAATCTTTATCAACCAAACGTAACAGTTACAGAGTTTTATCTGTAAGTTGCAGAGAACTGGAATGTCATTAGAAATAGGTTCTTTCCTGCCTCTTATTCTCTTTCCATACTCACAATTTCCTTACTGCTGACCCCATTATCATTACTCTTAATGGTTATGTAATGGCATGAGTCAGGTTTAGCTTTTGAAGATGAGTTGGCTACATATTTTTAATGTAGATATAGAATGTTCTTGATTTCAAGAGATGCCAACTTTATCTTTATTAAGTAAAATACAGCTCCCTGCAATTATATCACTGAGAACTGAAAAGGAAAGCTATGTGACTGATTGATTCACTAAATTAACAAACTTGCTATTTCAATAAGATGCTACTTCTTATGAAGTTGTCTTTCGTACATATGGGTATTTATGCTAGCATTTCAGGAACAGTACAAAGAAAAAAAATTTTTCATTGAAAAATCTACATAGAGCAGTGTATCCAGATCTATCAATTCTCTAGAAGCCCTAGCTCTTAAGAATGGCCTGCTTAATGAGGCTGAGAAGGGCACTAAGGACTTTCATGAGTAAAATTTAAATAATGGAAGACACAGAAATCTTTTAGTGCACTTAACTATTTATAAAATGAATGTATTGGCAGTAGAGATTCTTTCTCATTATTAATACAAACTGTTTTTCTCCTGGGGAATAAGTAATAAAGCTACTAAAGATTTAGAGGACTTTGAAAATGCACACAGTGAATTGAACGCACAGTTGGGCCCAATCTAAAAAGACACTATCTGAACTGTGCAAATATAAAGCTTAGATAAGATGGACCAAGAGACAGAAACCTAAAGGAGGAAAATAGATCCTGTGAAATAGTCATCCAATGTGAACTTTGTATGTCATTATGTTGGTCCTTTTAGCTATAGCCATCTGTCTGAGGGACCTCAGTATATTAAACGTAAAGAACAAAGTAAAATCACCATTAATCTACATTAACTGGAATTTTACTTCAAACTAGAAAACAATTATACTTTTTGCCTTAAGAAAATATAATGCTACTTTTTTAATTGACTGTTGGATTTGTGGTGTACTTAATAACCCATCTATGGAATTGTATAGAGAAAGCTCTGTAAACTGGCATCCATCTATAGTGTATGTTCATCTTACTTGACAGGTAGTTAACATATCTTCACCAAATTTATATAGTGAAGAGACAGACCCATATGGCTACTGAACAAATAGAAACTGTATCAGAGTGAAAAACACTACATTCAAGAAGTATCCAACCAGTCATACTATGCTGACTTTATATAACTATGACTACTTAAGATCAACAACATCCTATAGGTTCAGGTCTACCTGAAGATTGCCCAACAATGTTCAGCAAAAGTTAAGAAATAGCCATCCCTTGATGAGAAATAAAATGTATTTTTGTGTTTCAAATCTAGTTTGGAAGATCTTGGCAATTCCCAAACAACTTTAGACAAAGTATCAAAAATAAGCTATTATGCAGATTACTCAATGTGTGGACCACATCACTATATGCTAGTGTTCTCCTGAACACTAATAGATTTTATTTGTTTTTCTTCTTAAAATGATACCACCTTCACCACTTTAGCTGTCCTCCTTTATTTTTTATATTTTCATATTTACTACAAATTCTCCCTTTTTTTCCTAGTGCATTTAGAGAAACTGGTTTGTGATTTCTGCTTCTACCATTGTATATTCAGTGTCTATTAGGCCAATATGACTTCAGGTATCTGCCCAAACAGGGAAGATGTAGGGAGTCCTTAAAGACACAAGAAACTATCCACAGAATCTAATAGTCAGTCAACATAAGGAAGGGGGGATTGCATTTTACAACAATAAGAGAAAAAAATATTTTTTTAAAAAAAATTGGAAAATTATGAAATATAAATAAGTCACATGAATATTTTATAATGTATGCTTCTTATGAAGAAAACAAAAGTTGTGAAGAGATCAACTTGTCAGGTGATACTGAGAGCAAAATAGCGATGTCAATGGGAAAAACCACTGGACCTTAAAGATAAATCACTAAAGATATACAATCTGAAGGACAGAGAAGAAAAACAAACAAGATCTGTCTAGTCTGTATGTAAAATGAATACCACAAAAGACACAAGCAATGGTACCGTGAGATATGTGAAAGTGTAATTATTTAAAATGACTTTCAATTTTAATGAAAGAGATAATTTATTCATTTGACAAATGTAAGATTTACATCATCAAAATCAGGAAATGAGAAGGCCTTCTTATTCTTTCCGTGATGGACATAGCAGTTCAACAATACAAAAAGAACTTTACTTCCTTTTATAAGAAATCTGGAAAGTGGTTGATAGGCTCCTATGCCCCCACACAAATACAAAAACAGCCATATTGGCATTAGTAGGAAAATCTGGCTTATTATCCCTGTTCCTACTACAATCTCACAAAATCAAGAGGGAATCCCTCTCCAGACCCCAGACTCTGCCTTCTCTGAGAGCAGCTAAAGAACTGGACCACACATGTACCATCTCCATTTCTGTAGGTGATAGCTGAGGGGCTGACTTCTAGATGGCCAATCTCAAAATTCTGGTGGGCTTGTACACAGATCAATGAAATCAAACCCTTGGGAACTATGAAATCAAATATATCAATTATAGTTTGTTCCTGAAGATGAGAAAAGATTTTATTAAATACTCCAGGTACTAACCTTTCATGATATATAATGATAAGGGACTGGCTATTGTCTCTCCTGTCCTGGAGCACAAATGAAACCTAGCATGCACCAGACCACTGTCCCTCTAGAGAATGAAGTGTTATTTTGTATAAATATGCTGGCACTCACTTCAGGTCCTCCACTGGGCTCAACACACAACAAGCGGTATGTGAAGGCATTTGAGGGAAGGGGTGAAAAGAATGAAGACGAGTAATAAAACATGATGATAAGGGAAGGCCCTTACCTTGCAGCCTCTTTCTAGAAACTGGAAATTTGAGATAGTACTGCCAGTGCTCAGCTATGTGAGCACTTACCCACTAGGACTTCTGTTCTTCAAAACATAGAACACAGGCTGAGATATCGAAAAACCTCAAGATGGACAGATATCACCAAGTTGGAGAATCTATTCTTGTCTTCCTGTAACAAGACTCTGACACTGACTGAAGTGTTTTTACTTGAGTTTTAGGATTCCTTCAGGATGTTATTAGCTTTAGAGGAAACCAGTGCTAAGAAAACCATCTTGAGAGTTCATTTTCATACCAAGGTGGAGACCAGGAAACTGTGCCTCTGGCTCTTGATCTGGAAAGGGTCTTACTTGTAGACTCATTCGGTCTTCATAATGCTATCAAAACCACCTGTCAAGAGATCTGGGAAGAACTGGCTAGTGCCTCATTATCTAGACATGCCAACATTGTTCTTAGAAGTGGACCTGAAAATCTTTCTCTTGCTCCTTTCCAGTTCCTTCTGCTGTAGATTCAAATTAGTAATGTCACTGGAGGAGTGTAGCCACCTTAGTTCACCAACAGTTTTGAGGATCTCCAACTCACAGTAAATCTTATAGTGGCTTTCTCTTGGCTCCACTACCCTACCCCTTTTGTGCTACAGGGCAAAAATAATTCCAACCTCGAACATAATTGTTTGGAAGTAAGTCGATCTAACCACTGAGACAGGTTCGCTAGCTTCTGTCACATAGCAGATTCTGAATAGGCCCTGAGTCTCAGTTTCAGTACTCGGTTGCATGCACATGGGAGCAATGTGCCTATATAAGGAACTTTCTAGTATTTCCGTGACCGGCATAATAAAATTAGATTTGTAAAGAGCAGTTCCAAGACAGATTCTGAAACTCGGTTTCATCTCCTCTCAGTTACAGTTTTAAAATGAGTCTGCCCACTTAGAGTCCTTCAGGGAGTCAGGTTGTCTGAGTGCATGGCAAAAATGACTATCCCTCTTCAGCAACAGATCCCCAAATGGATCTTGATCTCAGTCTTGAGCACAGTTGACTGTACACTAAGAATAGTTCTGTCCTCCTGGGAATGTGGAGGCAAGGTGCATATGCCAAGGCTCTCAGGCAGAGAGCATAACTTGGTCCAACTTCTATTCTTGAGTTATCTCTACAAGTTGGCTATAACCTTATAAATGATTTTCTAATCAAGAGCCTATGTGCGACATCTTGAAGATATTTGTTTCAGCCATTAGCAGACAGCCCATGGTCACATGTACTGAGACAGTGAAACCCTAGCTAGAGACTTAGAGTAAGCCAACACAGTACTGAAGTTGCTAAGAGACTTAACCATTTCAGAAGCACGAGGTACATTTTCATTTCTGTACCACTTCAACAGACCAGGGATCCAGAGTCAGTCCGGTCCTCTCAGGGAATCACAAAAACCAAGTTTCCTACAACTGTTGATAACAGGGCTGCCACCTGTGGTCTGATGTTCAGATGTAGAGTCACCTATACATTATGAATCCAACTGTATTACCTAAAATCCTGGAGGCAGCCACATAACACCAGAGATCTTCAACTAGCAGAGACTGGATTTTCGATACTAAAAGAGGAGCTCTGGCCTGCAAATGACCAATCCAAGGCTACACAGAAAAGATAAAGGAGGATGTGATGGCCCCAAAACAAATCAACAAGATCTAATAAACGTTCTCCAAAAAGGGCCTGGATGGTGGACTCGTGTCTGCCTCTTCTTGAGTTAGCAAAGGAGAGTCCGAGTAAGGGGAAAAAAAATACTGTAACTCAATGAGTTTCATAAATGCATGAAGGAAGAGGAAGAACAGGAAAGAGCTAAAAAGACATATGCCACAGAGAACCCAAAGTCCTCAATTGTAAGTGCCCTGGTTGTGTGGGGGAGTTGGGGAAGAAGAAGTAACTTCCTGAAGGTAATTCAAATGAAAGATGAGCAGATCCACTCTCAGACAAGCCTACAAGCTTCATGAGCCTGAAATCTAGTCAGGGGTTTCAGTGAGAGAATAATTTCTCCACTGGACAGGTCAGTGGTGGAGAGAAATTCCATTTTGTCATGCTATATGAGAGAGGGCAGCAGCCAGGCAGAACCTTCAGAATCTATTGTAAAATCCACAGCTACCATGGGAGTCTGAGATCAGGAAACAACCACAGGTCAGGCAGTCTCAATTTTGCCTTCTCAGAGAGGCAGCTGTAAGGAGCAGTGAAACCAGATGCTGAGAAGCCAAAAGGTATATAGAGCACAGGAGAGATAGACCTGCCTTCTCTGGCCAGGAATGATTTTTTATCAAAGGAAGAATAACCCCGGAGTCTGATAGGTCTTCATCTGTAATAACCTAAGTGCTTTACCTGTTTCCCATCCTTTTGTTGCACACAGCCACCCTTAGGGATACAATCTAAGAGGTCTCTGGCAGGTAGAGGCCCGTGCAGCAGATAAAATACAAAGCAAAGTGGAACATAAGGTGGCTCTTAGGGACATGAGTCACTTATCCAAGACAGAATCTATACCAGCAAGGCATAGAAGAGATGGGAGAGCCTGTGTTCACTGAACCTCATCTACGCCATGCACAGCCGCCAGATGACTCCAGTTAGTCAAGCACCCAGAAATATCACAGGTTATTTTTCCTTTTCTTCTTCCCCTGCTTCCCATGTTTAGTGGAGTTTTTAATTAATATTTTACATATATTAAATTATTTTAGTTGTTATTCCACTTTATCTAATTCATCTAATCTGGAATTTTTGTTGCTGCTGTTATTGTCTGGTCTTTGTTTTTCGATTTAGGGAAATTCTTTTTTTCTTTCTTCACTACTTTCTTTTTTTCTTTTATTGAAATTTTTTCCATATAATATGTTCTGATCATGAATTTCCCTCCTCCTCTCAGTTCTTCCCAAACTCATCTACATTTTTTATGTTGTCTTTCTCTAGAAAACAAATAGGTATCTGAAGAATAACAACAAAAGAAAAGAAATCAAACACAAACAAGTTGGAATCTAACCAAACAACCAGAGAGAGAAGCAAAGAAAAAGCACAATAAATACATATAGATACTGAGGTATACATGTTCACACACACACACACACAGACACACAGAAGTATCATAAAACTTCAAAACTGGAAGTCATAATATATACCCAAAAGACCTGTAAGGTTTAAAAATAGAAAAAAAAATCTTGCCTTAATATCGTAAGACAATAAAATCTCCAAAGATACTATTGAATTCATTTGTGCTTGCTGTCTCTTCCTGAACATGGGATCCTCACTTAAGAGTGATTTGTTTGCCCAGTGAAAAAATATGTCTTTCACTGCAAGTGATTAGCAATTGGAGATAGCTTCTGGGTTAGAGATGGAGGCATGTGTCCACTTCTTTCAGCTCTAGGACCCCATCTGGCACAGACAGCTACAGGCCCTGTGCATGCTACTACAATCTCTGTGAGTTCCTATGTCTGCCAGCCCTGTGTGTCTAGAGACCTAATTCTTTGATGTGCTCCATTCTCTCTGGCTCATATACACTTCTGCAAAGTTCTCTGAGCCCTGAGGAAACGATTTCATGGAGATCCTTCTTAGGGCTGAGTGTTTCAAGGGCTCTCACTCTGTATACTGTCTGGCTATGAGGTCTCCAAAGTTGTTCCCGTCTGCTGCAAGAGAAAGCTTCTCTAATGGTGGCAGAGATTCCTCTTTTTCTTTTCTTTCCCTTTTCCTCCCCTTCATGTTTTCTCTGTTTGCAGCTGATCAGGCAGGGACTAAAGTATCAACTGTGATGGATTTAAAAACAAAAGACAAGACAAACAAGCAAACAAACAAACCAAGCATCAAAGAAGTAAGACATTCAGTGCTTCACTGGGACAATAGGAAAGTGTTTCCTCAGAATGAGCACATAAAGCTGATAGAGCTGTGGGCTAGAGGGCAGGCTACTTCTCAAACTTGGAACAGAACTTGACCATGCAACAATAATCCACATGACAGTAGTTTTGAAGTCCTGAAGGGTCATGGAAAACAGGCCTAGCGCCATGTGGCACTTTCAATCTCTGCAGAAAGGCTCTAAAGGGCTGGCTCCTAGTCAATGTGAAGCCTGTTGTAGGAAAGACCCCACTCTCATCCACCCCACCCCCCGGCCCAGGATTCTGGAGATGCTAGTACCATGGAACAGCTGCAGGGAGAGCTGCAACTATGAACTGGGGATGGCCTAAGAGGTAGGTAGCTATGTGTCTTACGGCAGATGGCAGAGTTTGGGAGCCCAGAAGATTATTATCATAGCATGAGTGGCTCTCTCACGTAGGACTTTGAGTGGCAGAATTTGAATTTATTTTGGTGAATTTTTGGTTTGCTCTAGTGTGATTGTTTATATCTTATATCTTGCTCTTCCCACATGGAATAAATGTACTTGAGAACATACATACACACACACACACACACACACACACACATATATATATATATATATATATATATATATAGAGAGAGAGAGAGAGAGAGAGAGAGAGAGAGAGAGAGAGTCTATTATATAATAATGGAATAAATATACTTGAGGATATAGATAGATATACATATATAATTAGGCTCACAGTTAAGAGAGTAGACTTTTAAAGAAAAATTTGACTTTTAAAGAGTCGGAATTGTTTAGATTTGGGAGAGTCAAACTGTGTTTTACATTATGATAGTAACAAGAGTTTTTGGAGACAAAAGATAGAAAGTTATAGCTTAAAGTGACAGGATTGTGTGTCAGGTTGACAAGGGATGGCTTGTGCTGGTTAGTTTTAACTGTCAAATTGACACGATCTAGAAAGCCTGGCTGAAAGCCTGAGGAGTTATTTAGAGCAGGTTGGCCCTGCAGGAATGTCTGCAGGGAATTATCACGATTGTTGGTTTGAGAAGACACAGCCCATTATTTGCAGGGAGCATTCTCTAGGAAGGGGGTTATGCACAGTATAAGAAAGGAGAGAGCCCCGGAGGGTAAACCAGCAAACAAGGGTGCACATGTTTTCTCTTTGCTTTTGTCTGTGGCTTTGATGTCACTAGCCTCTTGGGTTCTTGCCCTGCCTTTCCCAAGATGATGCACCTCAAGCCACATCAATTCTTCCTTTCCTGAAGTGCTTTTTTGTCAGCGTGTTTGTCACAGCAAAAAAAAAAAAAAAAAAAAAAAAAAATGAACTAGAACAGTTCCTGAGCTGCAGAAGAATAGCTGTGAATTTTCAGAAGAGCATCACACTGTTACACATCCTGCTGCGTTCTTTTTGGTGTGTTTGTTAACTTTGGATTCAAGCACAGGTATCTGATGTTCTTTCAAACAGATGGTTTTTCCCCACAAGCCGTTATTTCTTTTTCTAAAAGCGATTAATTCAAACTCTGTCTATTCTTCTTCTGTTTGCATATATGGACAGATAAATAAAGATAGCTATGTGATAGATACAGCTTTGTAAGAAGAAATTAATTTTCTATTCATAGTTTCCTAAATTAGGTACTCAGTGACTTAAACTGCAGAACACTACCTATAATTAGTTCTGTGTATCACTTAAGATCTAGAGGGCTGTATTTTAATTTTGAAATGATATCAGATGTTTGCAAAGTGTCTTGCTTTAATTTTGAAATGATGAAATTTTAAATCAGATGTTTGCAAAGTGTCTTGCTTTGCGAAGCATCTAATGGATATTTATTAATTTGCCTATAATTTCCCAATATTTTGTGTTTTCTGCATGCTGTTTGTTAATTATGTGTCATTTGGTATCACTAACTAGAAGCTTCAAATGTGGTTCCTTAAAACATAATGGAATGAAAAAGAAAAGCAAAACCGAACATAGCTTTGTTATGTAACACTGCTCGAAAAGGAAAGTGATGACGGGCATTCAACTTCTTGAAGGCAGCTCCTTCCAAAAGCAAGGTCTCTTCATTGATGTGTTTGCAGCAGCCGCTCTCTGTGAAGTACGCATCTTTGTCCTCAGGACAGAGGTGGCACTGCTGTTTTTGAAACACTCACAAGCCACAACCTGCCAGTTGTGCATTTTTCCTTTTAGCACCTTGGTGTCTTTTCTTACTCCCTCCTCATTTGCTGCCTGCTGAGCAGAACTCTTCTTGCTTGTTTCTCCAGGTCGTTAACAACATGAGAGCCCTGGGTGATTTATGATTTAGTTCTGTTCGTATTACCAGTCATAATACCACTCTGATCCCCTCTAATATGTGTTCAACCTTAAGACAACCAGGAAACCACAAGCCCTCTCTCCCACATATTTTATAAATAATGGCCTTTTGGCTGATCCCTCCTGTGACCCAGCTTTCCACATCTAAGGCTTTCCAAATGTCAAAGCTTGTGCTCAGATGTTCTCCTATTTTCACCACGTGAAACAGCTCTGTACATGCAGTAACCTCTTTCTTTGTGTCTTGACATCTTACAGAATCATCCTCCTATCTTTCCATAAGTACCTATCTACCACACAATCTGCTCTGTCAACATTTGGTATCATTCCGGTTTCATATTAGTATGGCCGAATTATTATTAATGTTCTTGTTATTGTCATGCAGAGACATATGCATAATTCTGATCAACTTCACAAAATGACCATTCTCTTCTATTAACACTGTTTTTTCTTGCTTCAGGAACTGTTTCTAATGGAATTCTGGACACAGAGCAAATTTTTAAATCTCTGATGTGCATGAATGTTTATATCAACACAATTTACAATAATCTTAGACTGTAAAAGGGCTAAGCATACTTCAGTGAGTTAACAGACAAGCTGGCATATGCATACAGAAATATACTCATTAATAAAATCATTTGATTCGCAAACTGAACTCACAGGTATTTTATGAGTAAAAAAATGTAAGCTTCAAAGCTTATACAGCACATAATTTTGTTACTATATTTTTGTACAAATAAGAACTAGGGATGAAAACAGAGAGTCTGTATGGGCGAGAAAGTCTGATGAAAATGGTCAGAATCATCCTCCTATCTTTCCATAAGTATCCAGGAAATTATCTAGGCTGTTGTCATTGTTTGTTATCCGAGTAGATTAGTGTTAACAAAAATCAATGTCAATGTTAAAATTGATTAAAAAAAAAACTTTAAGGCAAAACAGTGAGTTGTACTTATCTATAAAACATTTATACTAAGACAGTTATCATATGAAAGGAAACCAAATTGCATGTTACACACAGTCATAACATTAAACAGCTCTACTTGTGTAGTGGTTTCAATAGGAATGGCCACATAGACTCATGTGTTTGAATGCTTGGCTAAAACTAACTGGCACTTTTAGGAGGAATAGCCTTTTTGGAGTAGGTGTTGCTTTGTTAGATATGTTAGAGGAACTGTGGGAACAGGCTTTGAGGTCTAAGGTCCTCAAGTCTGGGCTCAGTATCTCCCTCCCCCCCCCCCCCCCCCCCCCCCCCCCCCCCCTCACCACCCCC
>JADRCC010086531.1:0-12487 GCA_019843855.1 Hylomyscus alleni
ATGGAACAGAGACTAAAGGAAGGACAATTCAGAGACTGCTCCACCTGGGAATCCTTCCCATATTCAATCATTAAATCTAGACACTATTGTGGATGCCAGCAAGTGCTAGATGAGAGGAGACTGATATAGCTGTCTCCTGAGAGGCTCTGACAGTACCTGACTAATACAGAAGTAGATGCTCATAGCCATCCATTGGACTGAGTAGAGGGTCCCCAATGAAGGAGCTAGAGAAAGGACCAATGGAGCTGAAGGGTTTACAGCCCCTTAGGATGAACAACAATATGAACTAACTAGTACCCTCAGAGCTCCCAGGGACTAAAACTCTAACCAAAGAGTACACATGGTGGGACTCATGGCTCCAGCAGCATATGTATAGCAGAGGATCGCCAAATTGGTCATCAGTGGGAGGAGAGGCCCTTGGCCCTGTGAAGGTTCTATACCCCAGTGTAGAGGAATGCCAGGGCCAGTAAGCAGGAGAGGTTGGGGTGGTGAACAGGAGGATGGGAGGAGGGAACAGGGGTTTGTTTTAGTTTTTGTTCTTTTCTTTTCTTTTTTCTTTTCTTTCTTTCTTTCTTTCTTTCTTTCTTTCTTTCTTTCTTTCTTTCTTTTTTTGAGAGGAACCTGGGAAAAGAGATATTGTAAATTAAGAAAACATCTAATTAAAAAAAACCAATAAGGAAAAAAAACTCAGTTGACAGCAGATGCTGGCCAGAATTTAGAGAAAGAATAATACTCCATTGTTGGTGGGATTGCAAGATGATAGTTTTACTCTGGAAATCAGTACGGTGGTTCCTCAGAAAATGGGACAAAGTACTACCTGAGGACCCAGCTATAAGACACCCAGAAGATGCTCCACCATGCAGTCATGTTTATAATAGCCAGAAGCTAGAAACAATCCAGATGCCTCTCAACAGAGGAATGGATACAGAAAATATATTACATTTACACAATGGATAAAAACAATGAACTAATGAAATTCATAGGAAAATGGATGGAACTTGAAAATATCCTGAGTGAGGTAACTCACTCAGAACAGACATGGTATGCACTCACTGATAAGTGGATATTAGCCCAAAAGTTTGGAATACCCAATATTCAATTCACAGACCATATGAAGTCCAAGAAGAAGGGAAAATAAAGTATGGATGCTTCAGTGCTACTTATGAGGGGAAAAAATACTCAAAGGAGGAAATATGGAGACAAAATGTGAAGCAGGCTGTTGGAAAGACCAACCAGAGACTGCCCCACCTGGGGATCCATTCCATATACAATCACCAAACCTGTAAGATATTGCGGATGCTTCGAAGTGCTTGCTGACAAGTATCCTGATACAGCTGTCTCCTGAGAGGCTCTGACAGAGTCTGAGAAGTACAGAGGCAGGTGCTCACAGCCAACCACTGAACTGAGTTCTGTGTTCCATATGGAGGAGTTGGAGAAGGGACTGAAGGAGCTGAAGGGGGTTGCAACCATATGGGGGAGCAGCAATGTGAACTGGTCATAGCCCCCAGAGTTCCCGGGGAATGGACTACTAACCAAAGAGTACACATGGAGGGTCCTATGGCTATGGTCCCATATGTGGCAGAGGATTGCCTTGTTGGACAGAGGGAGGAGCAGCCTTTGGGCCTGAGTGTGTTCAATGCCCTAGTGTTGGCGCATGCCAGGGTGGGAATACAAGAGTAGGTAAGTAGGGGAACACCCACATCAAGTCAGAGGTAGGGGCATGTGATAGGGGGTTTCCAAAGGGGAGACCTGGAAAGGGGAAAATATTTGAAATGTAAATAAAGTAAAATAACCAAAAAGAAAAAGTATGTCTAAACCCCGGTGAACTGAACTGCACTGACATCACTGACTACAGAAACCAAACAGATCTTACAGGACCTCCAGGAACTCGACTGCAAGCAACTGAACTGCACCAAACTGATCTGCTCCAAACTGAACTCAACTTCAGTTTCTCACAGAATTGCTCTTAAGTAGACTTTCTTTTCTGACCACGTGAGATCTAGTCATATCCTATCTCTGACTTATTCTGTCACCTCTTTTTCTGATTCATCACTTTGTCTGCCCACTCAATTTGAAGACATCTTTTGGGATTAAAAAAACATTTACTAAAGTTATGTGTATATTCCCGACAGAAGAATGAAAGGAGTGTACTATGGATGTGTCTATATTCCAGAGGGATCACACAGACCTAGAACTTGGGTTGTAATCCCATTCCAGAGTAACCATGTTACTTGATTAACATTCATCTATGTTAGGTCACTTTGTGAATATAAATCTATAATTCTATTTAGGGATATCACAAATAATAAACCTCAATAGCATAGATCTGTATACAGTTAACACTCTATATCTTCATCTCAATTTCCCTATAAATGAATTACTTGAAAAATATTTCACAATGGAAAAAAAGTTCACCATGGGGGGATATAATATGTACAAATATGCCTATATGTTAGAGATATAAATAGAAATTACTTACCTTAACCGAATTATCTAAAACTCTATGTAATTTGATTTCAGCAGTCTAAATATTCCATGGCAATGCATGTTTCCTGACTGTAACACAACTTGGACATAATATTCATTTTTAAAAAAGCCTTAATTTTCTAATGGAAAATACTAATTTTACCAGGAGTTTAGTGTAAATATCCAAGTTAGTTGTTAACTTTTCAAAGATCGTCTTTCAACTCTAATTTTTTTTCCAATGAAACTCTATATTAAAAGCAAGTAAAATGTACTATAAAATAGAAGATCTAATCAGTGGCTAAAAATTATCATATCAACTCTACCTGAAATTAGTTTTTTTCTGGAGTTTTATTTTTTGTTCCTGTTTGTAAATATGAGCATGAAGCATTTTCAAATGCCTTAAAGCTATGAGTCAAATAATAATTTGCTAATGTAGATGTGTTTCTAAATTCATCACATAATGTATTCTTATATCCAAACTTACTCACTTGAATTTAATATTTTCAATTAATTTTGTCATGACTCAATATGTATGGTGTACTTAATTGGTCACTAGGCAAAATTATACTCTGTTTAAGAAACTATATTGCTCAGGAGTGATATAGATGGGTTTTGAGTTAGAACTATTAAAATGACATGCATGTTATATACTCACTAATAAGTAGACATTAGCCAAAAATAAATAAATAAATAGATAGATAGATAGATAGATAGATAGATAGATAGATAAATGTACATAATACCCAAGATACAGTCCAAAGAGCTCAAAAAAGTCAACAAGCAGAAGGGCCCAAGTGGGGACTCCTCAGTCCCACTTGGGAGGAAGAAGAAAGCAATCACAAGTAGGGAGGGAGAGAGGACCAGGGAGGGAAAGTGGACAGGAGGTAGGTGGGGAGAGGGGAACCTGATCTAGAATTAGGTGAGGGAAAAGAACTTAAGCCCCAAGGGCCAGCAGAAAGAAAGGAAATAAACAACCTCAGGAGGTAGGAGGTTGGGGGAACCCTCCAGAATGTAGCAGAGACTGGTAAGAGACTCTCAGGACTCAAAGAGAAGGACCTTAGATGAAATGCTCTGCAGTGGGTAACAGGAAATTGTAGAGTCCTCCTCCAGCAGAAAGACAGAGCATCAAGTGAGGGAAGGGGTTGCCATCCCACAGTCAAAAACTTTGACCCATAATTGTTCCTGTCTGAAAGTACTGCAGGGACAAAAATTGAGAAGAGCCTGAAGAAAAGAAGGTGCAGTGACAGGCCCAAAGTGGGATACAGCCCATGGGGAGGTCCCAAGGCCTGACACTATTACTGAGGTTATGGAGCACTCACAAAAAAGGGAACTATCATG
Organism: Hylomyscus alleni; assembly: GCA_019843855.1. Lineage (NCBI taxonomy): Eukaryota > Metazoa > Chordata > Mammalia > Rodentia > Muridae > Hylomyscus > Hylomyscus alleni. Next base: position 3,805 of record JADRCC010086531.1, read on the forward strand.
ACTGCACTACAAAAAACCCAACAAGCAGCTGAAAGAGTCAGATGCAAATATTCATATCCAAACAATGGACAGAAGCAACTGACCCCTGTTGTTGAATTAGGGAAGGCTGAAGGAAGCTGAGGAGAAGGGCAATCCTGTAAGAGGACCAGCAGTCTCAATTAATCTGGGCCCCTGAGATCTCTCACTGGACCACCAAACAGACAGCATACATCAGCTGATAAGTGGCTTCTAACACACATAGAGTAGAGGACTGCTGGCTCTATGTTCATTCAGAGATGATACATCTAACCCTCAAGAAACTTGAGGCCCCAGGGAGTTTAGAGGTCAGGTGGGGTGGGGAGATCCACGTGGAGACAGGGGTTTGGGGAGGATGTATGGGATGTGGAACAGTGGAGGGTAGGTGGGGGAGGGGAATAAAATTTAGACTTTAAATTAATTAATTAATTAAAACCACAAAAAAACAAAAAAAATATTTTAAAAATGTTGTTGGTAGGTCATATATCATTTCTAATTTTAATTTTGGGGAAAATCAGTTTTAATTTTCTTTTTTTTTCTTCGAGTCAGAGTTACTCTGTGTAGCCCTGGCTGTCCTGGAACTCAGAGTCTTTGACTCCTTTTTCAATCACAACCCCTCACAGCTGTCCCCATAGGAGATATGTGCTCTCTCAGACAATGCCCCAAGTTGTGAGCAGTCTAGCTGGACCCTACCCTCAGTCATTTGAGAGCCTCAGCCATCATCAGCAGAGACACTCAGGTAGCAGCAGCAGAGAACCCCAGGCTTCAGCAGAGAGACCACAGGCCCACACAATCATGAGTTCAATCATCTGATTTCTAATCAGTTAGCTTGGTGCACTTCAGAGTTAAGGGTCAGTGCAATCAGGAGCAGGCCATATGCCTCTGAGTTCAGGTCCATTCAAGGCAGTTGAAGCAGTTGAATTCAGTGAGTCAGTGCAATGAAGTGGAGTTCAGTTAGTTGAGGCACTTGAGTTCAGTGAGTTAGTGCAGTGGAATGGAGTCCAATCAGTTGAAGCAGTTAGATTCAGTTAAGTCAGTTCAGTGGGGTTGAGTTCACACAGTTCAGTGTTGGTCAGCAGAGCCAGTTGAAGCCAAAACATGAGAATGAGCCTAAAGTGAATAACTAAATTACTTAATATATAAAAGAACTAAAGAAAGATGATGAAGAAAAAGAGAGGAAAGGGAGAGGAGAATCATTGTAAACAACAATTACAATCTTCAAAATAAACAAAAATTTCAAAGATTAACCCTCAGAAAAGCAAGCATACACAAATTTTATTAGTCATATCTACAATTCAGTTTTAATTTTTATTAGTTTACAATTTTATACTATGCATTTTGATAATAGTCACTAACTTTCCTCAAATCTTCCCACATTCTCAACTATTTTCATACCCACCCAACTTTGTATACTAGCATTTAAAACCTCTGAAATACAATTTGTACTGCCCCTAACAATTTCAGTGAAGTGTCTTGACCTACCAATGACTGTACTCTTTTTTAAATTAATCACTTTATTTATGTTTATTTCAAATGATATTCCCTTCCCAGTTATCCCTCTACAGACCCTGCATTCCATCCCGCTCTCCCCCTCCCCTCTGCTTCTATGAGGATGCTCCTACACCCTTTCCTTTATCACCTTATCCTTTCTCACTGCTCAAGCATCCCCCTATTCTGGAACATTGAGCCTCCAAAGGACCAAGGACCTCTTCTCCAATGATGTCACATAAGACCATCCTCTGCTACATATGTATATGGAGCCATGGGTTCCTCCATGTATACTCTTTGGTTGGTGGTTTAGTCCTGGGATCTCTGGGTGGTCCAGTTAGTTTATATTGTTCTTCCGATGGGGTTGCAATCCCCTTCCATTCCTTCAGTCCTTCACCTCGCTCTTCCATTGGGGTTCCCATGCTCAGTCTGATGGTTGGCAGTATCTGAATCTGTATTCCTCAAGTACAGGGAATAGATATATCAGGCTTCTCTCAGCAAGCATATCTTGGCATCAGCAATAGTGTGGAAATTTGGTGTCTGTAGATGAGATGGATCCCTTGGTTGGGTGTTCTCCAGATGGACTTTCATTCACTCTGTTCCATTTTTTGTTCCTGTCCAAAAAGGGACAAAAAATGGAATAGTGACTATACTCTTAAGGAAAATTGATTCCTGAAAACGATTAACTGCCAATAACTACTCAGGAAGGTCTAGAAATTGGTGCTTGTCTTATGTCCCCAAAATTCTCTCTCTGGTATTTTGCTTGACTTGAGTTTGTATAATTCTTCTGCATGTTATCACAATCTCTGAGTTCATATCCATAACTATATTGGTATCCAAAAGGCACTGCCTTCTTGCAATAATTCAAGACTTGTGAGTTACTTGTCTTAGATTCGTTGGTCACACAGGTCCCACAAATACCAAAAACATTACCCTATAGTTTACCCTTCAAAACTTGATGTTAAGACTGTATTGCTGAAAACACCATTTACTTGAGTTATAGAATGTGGAGAAATCAACTTGACACTTATAGGGAAACTTTATCTCTACTACCCAACAATCACAGTAATCAAAGATGCTATACATGCTGACAGAGGATAAAGGTAACCATTAATCAAAACCAAACATGTATTTTCCGAGTTACAATAACTACTGGTTAGGGAAGACGTTGTCACCCATGCATATCATGGTATGAATATTATGGAAAGAAACATCTGCCTTCTATTTGAATTTAAATTCTACCCCAGAAGATGAAACCTTTACCCAGTACCATAACCAGACCAAATATTTATCCCTATACAACTCATAGGTCCTAGGGGAGAACATATTGCTATTCTTCTAAATTAACACAGTATTAAATAGGCTCCTAATGACTTATTGCCATACACACAGATTAATGCATTACTCAACATTTATCAGAGAAGTTTCTATTTACATTAGATTAAGATTAATACAAAAAATTGCTGGTCAGGGTGCAGTGAACAAGAGGCTCTGAATTGTATCCATAATTCTTAAATGATTTATGAGAAGTTTGGGAAAAGCTAGGAACTCCTATTCCCTGTCTTAGTCATAACTGTCTAAGGAAAGAAATTTATTTTTTATTCATATTTTATTTTTAATATTGTGTGTATAGTTGTATCTGTACATAGTTATGTAAATATAAGTGTAATTGATAATGAAAAGGTATCAGATGTCATAAAGTTAGACTTATAGAAGTTGTGACCTACCCAATATGAGAACTTGCAGCTTACCTCCAGCTCTTCAGGAAAGCATCTAGAATTCTTAACTGCTATCCAGTCTCTGGTCCCCAAGACTGTTTCTTGATATGAATCTCATTAAAAACATCACCATTATGTTCAGATGCATCAAATCTATTTTATAGCACCAAAGAGAAATTGTATTTATTTTGTGACAATATGTCAGGTGAGGAAACATGAATATATGTTCAAGAAACTCAGGAACTTCTTATAAAGACACTCGACATTTATGTCAAAGTAGAAACAGATGATTTATTTGGGGACAGTTCAATGCACTTCCATGTTCACTGCCAGAAGCCAGAGCTTTGCAAGTAATTTTGAATTTATTTAGAAAGATATAGACAGAAGGAAGACAGCTATATGTTTTTCTGTTCTTTCCTTGATAGTTTCTGCTTTTTCTGAACTGTAGAAAGAGACAGCCTTCTTGAGCTTTGGGAGCATTGTCACTGGAATACACATTTAATGATTGATTTTTATGTATGCTGATGCATATAAAATCATGTAATACATACTGACTCAGATTTTTTTCTCTTAGATTTCCAAGGGGAATGAAAACAATAAACTTTTCATTCACTGGTACTGAAATGAAAAAAAATGAAGACTAAAATGTACATTGAAAAATAAATGAAGAAAGAAATATAAATTAGCATAAACATAGGCAATAGTGACCAAATTAATAGCTCAGTCATGCTGCCATAAGCAATGCTGATGAAACTGTGTCAAGAAAAAAGATGTTACAGTAGAAAGAGACTATTTGTAAGAAGGAGAAAAATCAATGTAAATTGAAGGAGGACAAGGCAGGTTAATGGGGGTAAATATCAAATTTGGCCATATATATGAATGCAAACATCATAATATAATGTATTATGTGCAGTTAGTGTCTAATAAAATAGAGTTATCATTCCACAATAATTAAAAATATAGCATCAGTTAAGAGTGAAACATTTCATAGAATTTCTTACTATTGTAAATTATTTTGAATATTTTAAATAAGGCTTCACTTTTTAAAAATGTGTTTTCCACTTATGCCGTAGTCTTCTTTTAAAAAAACATTTCAGAGGGATTGTAAAAAATACACTATAAATGTATTTTTCCATGATATGCGTAGTCATTATTAATATGCTCTCTTTATGTGAAGGTATGTAAATTAGTATTGTTTTCTTACTGTATAAGTCTAATTAAATAGCAATTGTATATGTTTAAAAAACAGTAAATTATATTCAACCCATTTCTCAAGAAGACTGATAATCTTTGTATAATACTGCTAGACTCAACTTTCACAAGCTCATTATGTTCACAGGCTAATCAATCCTTTGTTCTTTCCTTTATTCCCTCCCTCCTTCCTTCCTTCCTTCCTTCCTTCCTTCCTTCCTTCTTTCCTTCCTTCCTTGCTCTATCTACTGCCTTCAAAAATCAGTGCAAAATCTACACCTTGGCTGTTCAATATAGACTTGCATATAAAAATGCTTAGTGTGCTCATATTCTATTGGCAGAGATGGACAAGAAAATGAGATTTTCAGACATAAAACTCATGAGATCATTGGACTGTAAAGTGAAATTGAAAAATCATCTTGACAGGTAAATGTCTCTCAAAAGAACATTTAGTAACATAACAAAGGGGAGAAAAAGTTTTAAAAGAATATTCAGAGAGGAAGGACGAAAATCAGAGCAAAATAAGATTTAAGAGCACATTTTCATTATTCTGAGAAAAAGTGATAAACAACAAAAAATACCTTATTCGTTGCACAATGCACAAGTCATATGTGTATGTACATGTATGTTTATATATACATCATATACAAAACACATGAATTTACACAATCATATGCATATACATAAACATAAACATTGGATACATATATTTATATCATATACACATACCTATATACATATACAAATTTATATTCTGATGTTTTTTACCTTCATGTTCTCTCTCTCTCTCTCTCTCTCTCTCTCTCTCTCTCTTTCTTTCTCTCTGTGTATGTATGTGTGTGTATGTGAATTTGTGTGTGTGGTGTGTGTATGTGTGTGTGTGTGATATGTGTGTGTGTGTGTTGTTTAAGTTTGTGTAAGGTGTCTGTGTGTGTATGTATATGTTTCAGAAGAGATTGAGATAAAATATTTGTACGCCTGCGGAGAAATCTAGAGGAAATATCTTTAATACAAGTCTGGAATACATAGTGAAATCATGTTTTAAATATATTAAGACAAATTATCCAAAGATAATAATGTCAAATCCACATGACAAAATACATTTTACTTTTGCGAGCAAGCTTGACAAACACTTTATGTGAAATATTAGCATATTTTCCTCAAGGAGGTTTGTGTTACACACATACACACATACACAAATGCACATAAAGTCATGTATTCTGAACACTTCCTTACAATCATTCTAACCTAGTTTCTCAATAAGCATTTCACAGTTGTTTTCCTCCACTTCTACTGATTGCATCATGGCAATTCTTACTTTAATTACTTTGTTAACTTATATTTGTTGTACACAAATACAGTGAAATCCATTGGAAAAGCTACACCTATCCAAATTTCAGGCACACTTCTAGGCCTGTATCATATATAAATATTTCCTCGACACTCCTACATTCCTTTCTTCCCTTTTCTATATAACTTTGTGATTACATTATTTATCATATGTTACAAGTCAAAATATAGATATACTATAGTTTTCTTTTGTATTCTGTTCTTTTCCTTGAACTTTTTAATATATTGTGGTTTTTTTTTTGCTTGATTATAAAGTACATATTACTTTGGTGGTCAGTATTATATTTGAAAATCGTAGTCAAGTATACCTGACTTATACTTCTCTATTAAGAACTCTTAAGCATTTAGTATTAATTATTCAAAATACTATAGGGAAATTAATTATTATAGTAAAAACATTAATTGTAAAATTTTCTCAAGAAACACTATTTGATGGGCCAGTTTTCTGACTTGGGCCTTATGCAGTGCCTAGTACCCATATTCTGTAACAGTTTGGCAGAAATTTAGACATTTTATTTTTAGAAAAGAGAGGATTTGATACATTTCATTTCCTTTAAGTTAAAATTTTATTTTTATTCTTTAAGAATATAAATGTGGGTATGCACACTCAGTCATTAGACTGATCCAGGGAACTCCAATGGAAGAGCTAGGGGAAGGACTGAAGGAACTGAAGGGGATTGTAAAACCATAAGAAGAATAATATCAACCAACCAGAGCCCCTTCCCCAAAGCTCCCAGGGACTAAACCACCAACCAAGGAGTATACATGAAGGGACCCATGGCTTCAGATACATATGTAGCAGAGGATGGCCTTATCTAGCATCAATGGGAGGGGAGGCCCTTACTCCCATGAAGGTTTGCTACTCCAGCGAAGGGGGATCCTAGAATGGTGAGGCAGAGGGTGGGTGAGTGGAGAAGCACCCTCATAGAGGCAAAGGGAAAGGGGATGGGGTGGGAGTATTGGATGGCGGGGGTTGTGTAGGAGTAACCAGGAAATGGAAAATCATTTGAGATGTAAATGAATAAAATAATTAATAATAAATAAATATAATTCTCAAAACATTTAAATTTTAAGAAAGAATATTAATCAACATAAGCAAAGCCCATATGAATTCACAGAGACCAAGCCAGCATACACAGGGCCTGCACAAATCTGCACTACAATTTCTGGGTTTGTATTATAGCTTCTAGTTTAGATTTTTGTTTTCTTTCATTTTGTTTTGTTTTTTTTTCTTTTGATTTTTAATGGGTCTCAAAAGTATGTAAGTAAGCGAATCTCTGATTCTTCTGTCTTGGGCTCTTTTCCATTTGCTGGTGTGTCTTATCAAATTTCAATGTAAGTTTTTATCTTTTTATATTTTATTTTGTTATATTTTTTAAAAATTTATGAAGAAATAAATGAATGACAACTTTGCCACTATGGTAGATGTTAACAAATTAACTGTCATTTTTACCTACTGAGAAAGAGAAAACCTGTTTCCTCCAATAGTGTGACACTGAGTTTATCAACACATATAAAAGTGGCCTCATGTTCTGGAGTAGTTGACCAACTTATTATGGGAGCCATTTTTTCATGTCTACTTTTCTTTGGTTACAGTTTGGTGGAGACTGTGAGTGATGGTCCTTTTTCTTGGTTTTGTGACAAAATTTTGATAAAAAATATATTAAGGATAAGTGGTAGGGAGTGGAAGAAGATCAGGAAAGACATGGAGGAGGTGAAGAATATGATCAAAATATATTTAAATATGTTTAAATAATAAGATATAACAAAAATAAATTTAATATTATGTGATTCTGAAATATCCTTGTACTAATCTTTTGACTTATTGATATAAAAGGAAGTTTGCTGGACTACGCACTAAAAGAAGACAAACCTAGTTATAAGGAATTAGAAAATGTATCACCATTATGAAATAATAAATCAATTTGAGTTTTAAAACTTAATGCTTTATTTCAAGTCATTCCATCAAACTTCTGTTTAAAAGTTATTTTAAAATAAAATTCTATAAAGCACATAAAAATTAATGATAATTTTCATATAGTAGGGGAATGCTAGTGTGGTAAAGCAGGAGTGGATGGGTGGATTGGAGAGCACTCTCCTAGAGGCAGGGAAAACGGATGGGATAGGGGTAATGCAGAGGAGGAAACTCAGAAGGAGGATAATATATGAAATGGAAATAAATGAATAGAAATAAATAAAATAACCAATAAAAAACAAAATGATTTTGAAAGATCAGTATAGAATCATCATGGGGGTATGTATCTTAAACATCTTGATTATAAAAAGCTTAGAAATGTCTCAAATATCATTTTTAATGTGTGCTCATGATACTGAAAACATAGAATAAATTATTTTTGTATAATACTCTAAAATATTTATATGAAATCAGTATAAAATCTAAAAATAAACATTAAATGACATTTTCTTCAGTCATTCCTAATCCCATGGTTCCTCAAATTTAATGTTTTATAAGATTTCATTAGCAAACTCGTGTATTATTACTATGCATTATTAATATACATATGCGCCTAAGAGATGTACAGTTTGTAATTATTTTTCTTTTCAAAATATAATAGCTTCATAGTTGGCTTGTTGCAGCTCCATTATCTGATCTCTGAATTCTGCTTCAAACATTCTAGAGCTGTGACAGAAATTTGTATTTGAACAGAAAAGCTGTCAAGAAGATGCAGTGGTACTATCCATCACATTTTTAATCCTGACCATACTTAGATGCTAGGGAGTCTGGCTGTCCAAGACACTAAACAAAGATTGAAATTATGCCTTCTGTTCTTACACATCAAAGTAGCACCATTATACCAAATTCAATAGACCTGTATTACACTCTATTAATTTCCTATTAGTTCTTAGCTTTGCAAAATCTAACTGTGGTGTCACTATGGTTTAGGCATGCAACCTTGATT
>JADRCC010086586.1:0-11279 GCA_019843855.1 Hylomyscus alleni
TGTGTGTGTGTGTGTGTGTGTGTGTGTGTATACACATATATAATATCTCTAATACATATATGTATATACATATATATAATATCCATTTATCAAATATACATATAGTCTTCAAATATATATTGTATATATATATTAATATATATGAACATACATGTATATTGAACCTATGAAAACACTGGGCATGAAATGAACTATATATGTAAAGTTACTAGTAAAATAATATGATACAATCCAATTTTTTCTTGTGAAATTATAGGACACCATTTTATGGCAAATTAATATTACTCTTTCTATTTTTTCTTGTGTTTTTACTAAACTAATCACGATTGACCTTCTAGATACAAATTCATTTCATTTTCAGCAAATATTTTTGCTTTGTTTTTGTGCTAGATAAGCTAAATTTACAAAACACAAATATAAATAACAAAGCAAAAATAACAGTTATTCCCTCACGTTTTTCATAGTGGAGGAGAGTAAACAGTCAAAATTCATGCTTGCAGTCTGATGACTACTCTGACAAATTCAGGATGCTACATATGAACATTACACAGTTATTGAATCTTGGCTAGACAGAAAAAGATTCAGTGACAACTTCTTGAAGCACATTTCCCAAAGAACAAATAATAATTTCATTAAATATGAAGTTTCAGAAAACCAGAAACTCTTTACCCTTAAATATAAGGCTGTTCATTGAGCATGAACAGCACATCAAATCTCTCTCATAAACACAATCAGCATCTCTTCCAACGTGGTCTACCAAACAAAGGTCTTATTGGACTCATTCTTTAGAATGAACATATTCAGTGCAGTTTCAAATACAGTAATTTAAGTCTAAAATGTTAAAGAGCTCCATTATATAGTTTTATAGTTATTATTCTTTTGAAAATAGCTGAAGCAGAAATAGGAAAAGTAGATTTAAGATGCAAATGTTTATGGTTAAAGTGATGACTCAGTAGTTAAGAGTCCTTAATGTTCTTCCAAAGAATCGAGTTTGCTTCCCAGAGCCTATGTCATAACTAAAAATTCAAGGGATTTGATGTCTTCTTTGACCTTAATGAGTATTCACACTCATGCACATACATACACACACATGGTAAATTTAAAAAATATAAACACTTTTCTCACCACCAATGATTTAAATAAAAATCTTTAGAGAGGAGACTGAGGTAATTGTAAGTACTCTTCAAATAATTACATTTGTAATGAGCATTAAAAACAAGGGCTGTGTATAGATAAACAGCTTTCCCATGACATGTGTTCTTCTTGTGGCCCAGTAACAAGTCTGAATGAGTCATTTCATATTTCTTGTCCTTAATTTCCCTATCTGCATTATGAAATGATCTCCAAGGTCTTACATTCTCATGGCTTCCCCTCTAAGCAATATTTCTCTTGCTCATTTATTGGAGCACACATTTTGGAATTTTGATTGCTGTATTGTTTACTTTATCCAAGCACATGGTTATTCTCAAATTGATTTATACTGTGAACAAAATTAATGTTCTCAAGGAAAACATTTGGCCAAAGCCAATTTTTTGACAATGTATGTGATGAAATCAAATATAATATCACTTCAGAGAATAGTCTTTTATATAATGAGAAAATCCAGATTGTGATGTATTGGAAGACGTTATTCTCCAAGGAGCTATACAATATAGTTGGAAAAGAGTTAGAACATCCAGACTTCTTACCTATTTAGAACATAGTCAACAGGGAATTTAATCTTTTCTGATGATGAACATGCTTTATGATTTTAATTTTTGAAAGGTGAACTGATTGGGAGAACTTGCTGGGTTTGTATGAACTTTAGATGTTCATCTTCTAAACTATACCACAAATACAGGCACATATGATAATGGTGTCTGCAGTTTTGTAACAGGAATTACTGTTGTTAGCAATATTTGCTGTGCATAAATTAAAATTATTTTTAAAGTTGAAGTTCTATGATCTACAAAGTGCTATTGTGGTTAAGGATACAATCATCTGTGGTACAAGTTTTGGAATCATCTGATCATCTGAGAATTCCCAATGAAAGGATATAGTTGTTGAACCAGATGGCTTGCCAATTATTTCAGTCCTTGGGGTCAATTAACAATGTTGTTCATAGAGTGTCATCCATTTATAGCAGGATGATGTCATGGATTATGAAAGTAGAACTCCAAACAGTCAAACAAATATACTAACAGGTGAACTTAAGTCCAAAGCAAGTGAGGATGGGGAAAAATGACTTCTTGGAGAGCTCATATCCTTCCAGATGCAGACAAATTGGTTCCAAGACTGAGACAATGATTTATGGAGCATGGATGACCAGTTTAGGTACTGGAAGTCACGGAAAAGTTACAAGTCCAAGAAATGCTGATTAAATGAGAAGTCATTCCTTCCTTTCAATACCCTCTCCTAATGCAATTCTGTCTATACTTAGGATAAGTATATAAAAAATTTACATCTATATATGTATTCTTAAGGAATAACCTTGAGGTTTGCCATGACATTCAAGTTTTAGTGATATTCTTTATAGCTTAACAAAATAACACCTTATTTTTCTGAAATATATCTTTTTTTAATTGTAAAGTAAAACAAATTATTAATCTAGTAGTATTATTTTGAAGATAAATTATAGTACAAGAAAATGTCTAGAGTAAGTCCTGGTGTATCATATGTATTCAATAGATGATAGTTCCTCTGTTATTGGTTTGTATATTAAGTTTGTTTAATACCCATTTCCGAGTTATTGGGGGACATTTGATGAATAATAGTTTATAATTGTAAGTGGTTTTCTTTTTTTTAAGTTTTTTTGCATTATTGTGAGAAAAGTTACATGATTTCGATTTATCTGAATTTGCTAACATTCAAAAATGTATTTTAAGTAAATAGAATTAAATTGCATTATTGTTTCCCTTTTGTACCCCAACTCCTCCCAGAGACCACCCATTCAATACCTACAATATCTTTTTTTGTCATATCTTTAAAATCTATAAAATATTATAACAAGAAAAATGAGCATTATAAAAGTTGTTTGATATAAAATAACAATCAACAGTCTTACGTAGATGTTTGTCTACAGCAATACTGAAAATACATATGTTTTTCTCAATATACATTTTAAATAACTCCAAATATATTAAGTGTATATTTCAAACTAATACATCACTACTAGTATTTTCTTAAATGAACATAAATATATAAAGTCTATTTGTTTGTTTGATTGTTTGTTTCTTTTGTATTTAGTAAAGCTTACAATCTTTGCTCTTACTGTGGTACAAGCCTAAAATATGAAACAATTTTTAGACATTGGATTTCATTGTAATAAGGTTGTACTTCAATGACCCTCATATCACTGAAGGATTTTACTTCCATCATAGCTAAGCTGAGAGTTGACAATTCTGCTGCACCAAGGAATGAATTGTAGGCACAGTTTTTGGATAGAGGCTTCCTGCTATGGTCAAAGCTATTTGATTTGAGTGAGTGACTTTATTCTCAGTCCACAGAGAACAGGTTATATTCATTTAAGAAATGGTGTGTGTATTAAGATGGTCTATCCATAAAGTCATTCACCAACTGTTTCAATGAACAATGGTTCTGCTTGGAGGGTAGCACAGAAATTAGGTGAGGGTAAGATTCTGGTTCATTAGCTGTGATAATCTGGAAAAGCATTCATCTTAGAGAAAGAGTAACTTAGAAAGTCCTCTTCTTCAAACTTGATAAAAGAGTTACAAACGTCAAGCAAAGCAGTCAGTCTCACCTTTGTTGTTCTCTTACAAGCCTCCTCCTAATAATGGGCCATTAAATATCTTCAACAAAATAATTAGTAAATTTTAAATAAAATTGATAACCATATTGATTCTTTCTGGACTGAGTTATGGTAATACAGTTAGGATAATATTTTTTACCTTCCAAGTGAAGATGTCTTGAAAGAGGCATTTAAAAACTTGTACCAATTTAGTTAATGTTTAAAATCTTCATGGGAGCTAGAAAACTTACATCATGGCTTAAAAGACATTAAGAATTACTGGTAGAGGAATTTTAATCTAACAACATGGCTACTCTGGCTGGAATAGAGACATGTTTTTAATCCCAGCACTCAGGAGCCAGTTTTACTTAATCAAGTTAGTTGAGTTCATTAGTGGAAAGAAAACACAAAGATAGAGCAAGAGTGTTCAGGGAAACAGAGCAGGAGAGTTCAAGAAGGTGGACAAACAGTAGAGAAGTGGGGGCCAGAAAAGCAGGCAGACAAACAAACAGTACAGGAGAACAGACAGACAGTTCAGAAAGAAAAACATACAGTAGAGATCATAAGTACGATACACTTGAGTTCAGAAGTTCAGCTTATGTAGTTCAGAGGTAGGTTTTTTTTGTTTTTGGTTTTGTTTTTTTTCTGAGCAGGGTAATTCAGTTAGAATTTGAGAAAAGCAAGATTGAATCAGGCAGCTTGGATAGGAGTGTGATAAATAGAAAGGGAAATAGAATTATCTGAAAGATACTAGACTGTAGAAAAACTCTGCTGAATTAGATCAAACTGTGTACTTTAGTGATGTTTTAAAATTAGAATGGAATATGTTATAGAATATGGAATAATATGTCAGGGAATACGTTATGTTGGAGAAGAGATTTTGTCTATATGTCTTCAGGTGATGAAAGACTATAGATTCCATCAAAATTGATAAATATAAAATCTGAGGGCATACTGAAAAACCTTGATGCTGAAATGAACATTTGCTAAAGAAATGATCAGGACATCAGTTATCAAGGATCATTGTATTAATGGATAAGAACATTTGGACTATTTGGTTTATGGGATTGATAATTGTTTCCATTGTAAAAATTAAACTGTGGAGTCTTTCTGGGATAGCCTGCAGAAGTAAGTAGCATGAAGATTGTTGAACCCCATTATCTAGCTCTGGGCTTGTTCATTGGTCTGGAGGAGACATGTGGGACACCAAGATCATCATGCCTTCTGGTGGAAACTTTGCAGAGGGGTCATAAAACTTAGAACACTGCCAGATCAAACCCATCATAGTTGGATCTGCCTGGCATCACACTTCGATTGCGACACAGCTTGCAGTTTAGAGTCTGCCCAGTACACAGCTTACAGAGTGGGGCCTGCCTGGGGTACAAACATCAAAGTCGGGTACCCTAACCTTCCTTTTCTGGTCCATGGCTCCCCTCACCTTCCCAAGAAGTCCTGCTGCTATTGGGATCACCCAACCAACACCAAGGAAAACCAGGTGTCTAAAGGTCAGTATAAGAACACAATCAACACACAATCAATAAGACCCAGTTCAATATGGTAATACAATGGCCCAGCTATCCTGAGACAACAAACCCTGGATATCCTAATGAAACTGAAGAACAAGAAGAGGGTCTTGAATCCAATCTTATAAAGATGATAGAGGCCTTTAAAGAGGACATAAATAAATCCCTTAAGGAAATACAGGAAAATAAATTCAAACAGGTAAAGACAGTCAAAAAGGAAGCAAATAAATATAAAGAAATACAGGGAAAAAAATCAATCAGGTGAAGGACATAAAACTGTCCAAAAACAGAAAAAAAGCAATACAGGACACACAAAATGAAGCAATCTTGGAGATGGAAAACCTAGCAAAGAGAACAAAAACTTCACACAAAAGAATCACCAACAGAATTTAAGAGATGAAAGGAAGAATATCAGGTATAGAAAATATGATAGAATAAATCAAACATTAGTCAAACAAAATGTAAAATCTAAAATGTTCACAATAAAAAACATCCAGGAAATTTGAAACACTATGAAAAGACCAAACCTAAGAATAATAGAAATAGAAGAGGGAGAAGACTCCCAGCTCAAAGGCCCAGAAAAGATCTTTAACAAAATCATAGAAGAAAATTTCCCTAACCTAAAGAAAGATGCCTATATAAAGGTACAAGATGTTTACAGAACACCAAACAGATTAGAACAGAAAAGAAAATTCTTGGGCCACATAGCAATCAAAATACAAAATATACAAACAAAAAAAACCCCATAAAAGCAGCAAGGAGAAAAGGCAAGTAATATATAAAATTAGAACTATCAGAATTACATCTGACTTCTCATCTGAGTCTCTAAATGCTAGAAGGATCTGGGCAGAAGTCTTGCAGACTACAAGAGACCACAGATGTCAGCTTAGACTACTATACCCAGCAAAACTTCCAATCACCATAGATAGAGAAAACAAGACATTCCATAACAAAGCAAAAATTTATTTTTATGATTTTCTTATTTTATTGGATATTTTCTTTATTTACATTTCAAATGTTATCCCCTTTCCCAGTTTCCCTCCCTCTTGGAAACACCCTATCACATTCTCCCTTCCGCTGCTTCTATGAGGGTGTTCCCCCACCCACATACCCACTCTCACCTCCCTGTCCTCAATTCCCCTACAGGGTAGTATCTATCAAGCCTTCATAAGACTAAGGACCTCTCCTTCCACTGATGCATAACAAGGTCATCCTCTGCTACATATGCAGCTGGAGTCATGTGTACTCCTTTGTTGATGGCTTAGTCCCTGGGAGTCTCCTGAGCCCTGCCAGAGCCTTACAAATATAGAGGCAGATGTTTGCAGCCAAGCATTGGACTGAGCACGGGGTCCCCAATAGAGGAGTTAGAGAAAGGACTGAAGGAGTTGAAGGCTTTTGCAACCCTGTAAGAAGAACAACAACATCAACCAACCAGATCCCCCCAGAACTCCCAGGGACAAAACAAAATTTAAACAATACCTTTCCACTAACCTATCCCTAAGGAGGGTACTGGAAGGAAATCTCCAACCCAAAAAGGTCAACTATACTCAAGAAAACACACAAAATAACAACAACAATTTCAAACCATTAAAACCAATAGAAGATAAACACACACACACACACACACACACATTCAACCACCACCAACATGAAAATAATGGAAGTAACAGTCATTGATCATCAAAATCTCTCAAAATCAATGAACTCAGTTCTCCGGTAAAAAGGCACAAGCTAACAGAATGGATGAGTAAACAGAATCCATCATTTTGCTATATACAAGAAATTCATCTCAGCAACAAAGATAGTCATTATCTCAGTGTAGAGGGCTGGACAAAGAGTTTCCTAGCCAATAGACCCAAGAAACAAGTTTGAGTACCCATTCTAATATCTAATAAAATAGACTTCCAACCAAAAGTAATCAAAATAGACAAGGAAGTACACATCATATTCATCAAAGAAAAAATTCACCAAGGGAACATTTCAGTTCTGAACATATGTGCCACAAATGCAAGGGTACCCACATTCATAAAAGGAATATTACTGAAGCTTAAATCACACTTCAAATCCCATGCATTAATAGTTTGAGACCTCAACATCTCATGCTCACTAATGGACAGGCCATCACGATAGAAACTAAACAACAACAAAAAAAATTAACAAAACTAACAGAGGGTATGATTCAAATATACCTAACAGACCTCAATAGAACATTTCCCTCAAATGGAAAGGAACATTCTTCTCAGCACCTCATGTAATCTTTTCCAAAGCTGATGATGTAATTGGTCACCTAGCAAACCTCAACAGATACAAGAAGAATGAAACAACTCCATGCTTCTTATCCGATCACCATGGAAAAATGTGAAACGTCAACAACAACAGAAACAACAGAAAACCCACATAGGCATGGAAATTGAACAACTATCTACTCAATGAACACTGGGTCAGGAAAGAAATTAAAAGTATTCTAGAATTAAATGAAAATGAGGGCACAACATAAATGAACTTATGGGACCCTATGAAAGCAGTACTAAGAGGAAAGTTCATAGCATTAAGTGCCCTCATAAAGAAATTGGATAGTTCTCATTCTAATGAATTAAAAGTACATCTGAAGGCTCTACAATGAAAAGAAACAAACATGCCCAAGAGGAGTAGATGGCAGGAAATAGTCAAACTCAGGGCTAAAATCAATCAATTAGAAACAAATCGAAAAACAACAACAAAAAAAAAAACACAAGAGAGAGCAATATAAAGAATAACAAAACCAAGAGCTGGTTCTTTGAAAAATCCACATGATAGACAAACCCTTAGGCAAACTAACTAAAAGGCAGAGAGACAGTACACATTCACAAATCAGAAATGAAAAGGGAGACATAAAACCGACACTGAGGAAATTCAAAGAATAATTAGGTCTTACTTTAAAACCCTGTACTCCACAAAGTTGGAAAATATAAATGAAATAGATGATTTTCTATACGGACAACAATTACCAAAGCTAAGTCAAGATCAGGCAAACTATAACACCTAAGGAAAGAGAAGCAGTCATTAAAAGTCTCCCAACCAAAACAAAAATACTAGTCCAGCTGGTTTTAATGGAGAATTTGAACAGAGTTTCAAGAAGAGCTATTGCCAATATTCCTCAAACTATTACAAAAAATAGAAACAGAAGGAATACTGACAAACTCATTATTTGAACCCACAGTCATCCTGATACCTAAAACACACAAAGACTCAGCAAAGAAAGAAAATTTCAGATCAATTTTCCTTATTAACATTAATGCAAAAATACTCAACAAAATGCTAAATACTTAATAAATGCTGAATAAAGTATCAAGCCCAAGAACACATTAAAGACATCACCCAGCACGATCAAGTAGGTTTCATTCCAGGGATGCAGCTATGCTTCAACGTATGAAAATCCATCAATGGAATCTACTATATAATCAAACTAAAAAAAACAAAAAACAAAAAACATATGATCATCTCACTAGATGTAGAAAAATATTTGACAAATTCCAATACCCCTTCATTTTACATATCTTCAGAAATCAGAGATATAAGGGGCATACATAAACACAATAAAAGCAATATACAACAAAAGAATGGGCAACATCAAATTAAATGGAGAAAAACTTAAAGCATTTCCACTAAAACAGGGACATGACAAGGCTGTCCACTCTCCTCCTATCTCTTTAATATAGTACTTGAAGTTCTATCTAGAACAATAACACAACTACAGGAGGTCAAGGGGATACAAATTGGAAAGGAAGAAGTCAAATTATCACTATTTGCAGATGATATGATAGTATACAAAAGTAATGCCCAAAATTCTACAGGAAAACTACTAAAGCTAACAGACACCTTAAGCAGGTGGCAGGATATATAATTAACTCAAAGAAATCAACCTTCCTCTACACAAGGGATAAACAGACTGAGAAAGATATTAGGGAAGCCCTTCACAGTAGCCACAAGTAACATAAAATACCTTGGTGTGACTCTAAGCAAGTGAAAGACCTGTATTACAAGAACTCCAAGTCTCTGAAGAAAGAAACTAAAGAAATTATCAGAAGATGGAAAGATAGCTCTTATTCATGGATTGATAGGATTAACATAGTGAAAGTGGCCTTCTTACCAAAAGCAATCAACAGATTCAATTCAGTCTCCATCAAAATTCCAACACAATCCTTCACAGATCTTGAAGGAACAGTTCTCAAAAAACAAAAGACCCAGTATAGCTGAAATGATCCTGAACAACAAAAGAACTTCTGGAAGTATCACTATCCATGACATCAAGCTGTACTACAGAACAATAGAAATAAAAACTGTATTGATATAGAATCAGACAAGTGGATCAATGGAATTGAATCGAAGGCCCAGAAATAAACCCACACACCTATGGACACTTGATTTTCGACAAAGAAACCAATACAATGAGAAAGAGAGTGTATCTTCAAAAATATGGTGCTGGTCTAACTGGATGACTATATGTAGAGGAATGCAAATACATATTTATCACCCTGGACAACACTCAGGTCCAAGTGGATCAAAGACCTCAACATAAAACCAGATACACTGAATCTAATAGATCAGAAAGTAGGAAATAGCTTTGAACACATTGGTATAGAGACAATTACCTAAGCAGAACACCAATAGCTCAAGAAGTAACACAAGAATTAATAAATGGAATCTCATGAAACTGAAAAGCTTCTGTAAGTCAAAGGACATTGTCATTAGGACAAAACGACAGTGTACAGATTGAAAAAAAAATCCTTCACTAACCCTACATCTGACAGAGGGCTAATATCCAAAATATATAAATAACTCAAGAAGTCAGACACCACCAACCCAAATAGACTAGTTAAATATGGGGGACAATGCTAAACAGAGAATTCTCAACAGTGGAATCTCAAGTGACCAAGAAGCACCTAATGAACTGTTCAATGTTCTTAGTCATCAGGGAAATGCAAATCAAAATGACTTTGAGGTTCTGCCTTACACCCACCAGAATGGCTAAGATCAAAACCTCAAAAGACAGTACATGGCGGTGAGGTGGTGGAATAAAAGGAACACTCCTCCACTCCTGGTGGGAGTGTAAACTTGTACAACCACCCTGGAAATCAACTTGGCAGTTTCTCAGTAGATGGGGAATAGTTGTTCTCTAAGACCAGCCTATACAACTCCTGGGCATATACTAAAAATATGCTCCACCATCCCACAAGGATACTTGTTCAATCATGTTCATAGTAGCTTTATCCATAATAGCCAGAAAGTAAAAAGAAACTCAATGTCTTTCAACTGAAGAATGGATACAGAAGCAGAAATCTAAGTCAGCAATAAGAACAAATTCAAATAAGTACAATAAAAGTGTATAGCAATGAATTGGATAACTTAGGTGAAATGAAGGACATCATGAATTTCACAGGCAAATGAATAGAACTAGAAAATACTATCCTGAGTGAGGTAATCCAAATGGACATGCATGGTATGTACTCACTGATAAGTCGATATTAGCCATAAAATATAGGATAACAATACTATAATCAACAGACCCAAAGAATTCAATTAACAAGGAGGGTCCAAGGAAGGATGGTTGAATCTCACTTAGAAGGGGGAATAAAATAGTCATAGGATGCAAGGGAGGAACAGACCTGGGTGAGAAAGGAGATGGAGAGGTGAATTGGGAGTCAGTATAAGGTGTGGGAAGAGACAAAAAAGAGAGCCAAAGGGCTAGGGGAATAAATGTAAATCTGCAGCTGATGGTGGGGATGGGGCTGGAGGTAATCTCTTGGGAGAGCCAGAGACCTGGGGTGTGGGAAGCTCGCAGATGTCAATGTAGTTGACCTTAGCTGAGGCCTGTAGCAGTGGGGATATGGAACCTGAAGAGACCTGTAGCCAGGCAGGACCCACTGTGGCGGAATAAGGATATCATCCTACTGGGGTGGCGGGCATGGGGAGGGGGGAGGCAACAGGGGTTTGTTCTTGTTGTTTTTGATTGTTCATTAAATATTATTTAGAAAATAAAAAAAAGGAAA
>JADRCC010086610.1:0-11521 GCA_019843855.1 Hylomyscus alleni
GGGCTGGCATTTGTGTTCTTGTAGGGTCTATATGACATCTGCCCAGAATCTTCTAGCTTTCATAGTCTCTGGTGAGAAGTCTAGTGTAATTCTCATAGGCCTTATATGTTACTTGACCTTTTTTCCTTACTGCTTTTAATATTCTTTCTTTGTTTAGTGCATTTGGTGTTTTGATTATTATGTGATGAGAGGAATTTCTTTTCTGGTCCAGTCTATTTCGAGTTCTGTAGGTTTCTTGTATGTTCATGGACATCTCTTTCTTTAGGTTAGGGAAGTTTTCTTCTATAATTTTATTGAAGATATTTACTGGCCCTTTAAGTTGGAGGTCTTCACTCTCTTCTATTCCTATTATCCTTAGGTTTGGTTTTCTCATTGTGTCCTAGATTTCCTGGATGTTTTGGGTTGGGAACTTTTTGCATTTTGCATTTTCTTTGACTGTTGTGTCAGTGTTTTCTATGGTATCTTTTGTGCCTGAGATTCTCTCTTCTATCTCTTGTATTCTGTTGGTGATGCTTGCATCTATGTTTCCTGACTTCTTTCCTAAGGTTTCTAACTCCAGAGTTATCTCTCTTTGTGATTTCTTAACGGTTTCTACTTCCATTTTTAGGTCCTGGATGGCTTTGCTCAATTCCTTCACCTGTTTGTTTGTGCTTTCCTGTAATTCCTTAAGGGATTTTTGTGTTTCCTCTTTAAGGGCTTGTACCTCTTTACCTGTCTTCTCCTGTATTTCTTTAAGGTATTATTCATGTTCTTCATAAATTCCTCTAGCACCATCGTGAGATATGATTTTAGGTCCAAATCTTGCTTTTCCAGTGTTTTGGGATATCCAGGACTTGCTGTGGTGGGAGTACTAGGTTCTGATAAAGCCAAGTTGTCTTGGTTTCTGTTGGTAAGATTCTTGCGTTTGCCTTTCGCCATCTGTTGATCTCTGGTGTTAGATGTTCTTGCTGTCTCTAACTAGAGCTTGTTCCTCCTGTGGGTCTGAAAGCCTGTGTCAGCACTTCTGGGAGATCAGCTCTCCTCTGGTTAAACCCAGGCACAGATGGCTGTGGATCAGTTGTCCATCCTGAGTCCTGGGGTCAGAGCATACGCTGTAGACAGGATCTCCACTTGCAGGTCCAGATAGGGCTGCGGATCTGTTGTCACTCCTAGGTGTGGTCTGAGGTAGAAAGAATCCTGACCAGGCTGCCCTGCCACTTGTGAGGCCTGTGCCTCCAGGCTGTTCCTGCCTTAGAAAGTCACTGGAGAGAAAATGGTGGATCTCACCTGAGTCCCTGGGTTAAAGCACTCCCTGAAGGCAGGCTCTCCCCTTTCATGGAAGGGCAGAGAGGGCTGCAGATCTACCACATCACTCCTAGGTGTAGATGGAGGTAGAGAGGATCCTGTCCAGGCTGTTCTGCCACTTGTGAGGCCTGAGCCTCCCGGCTGGTCCTGCCTTAGAAAGTCACTAACTTGACTTTTAAATTAAAAGTTTGCCAGATGCTGCTATAGAGGGATTCTCATTAAATTGAAGTTAATTTTGTTTTTGAATGTCTTAGTGAAATGTGATAGTGAAGATTCTCTTTTCTACATTGTTTTTCTTTGAATGACATATATATATATATGAAGTATCCTAGATATAAAGTTATATCTGTTAGGCAGAAAGCCTATGATTTAAAAAGAAAAGACAATTTGTTATCATAGTTTATCATCCAAAACTTTGACAAAGAGTACAAATATCAAAAAGGTACCAATAAATGTGCTATTCCAGAACTTGTGAATTATATAGCTTGGAATATCATAGTGGAGAGGGGAATATTCAATTAGTAAGTTAAAAATGAAATGAGAAGGGAGTTTGGCAGGTAAAGATCTGGGTATAATTCGGGTGCTAAGTCTTGGGAGAAGCTATAGTGCTAACTTTGTTCCTAGAAGGGCATATAGCCAAGTTCAATCCTGCTGTGTTTTCCACCAAGGGAGCCAAATACAAACTGGAATGGTCAGAGATATGGAAAGCTGCTGTCAGAAGCTTTCCTCTTTTTGATAAGGAAAAAGGATTGTTATGAAAATGTCATTGAGATCAAGATGGAGTAAGTGAAAGAAGAAATAGAAAAGTGAATAAGACAAAATTTGTCATGTTAGATCTCGGAAGAGTTTTGATTGCTATTAATTGTGTTCAGGAAAAAGAAAATTAAATGTTCCAGAAGATATACAACAGCTACTAAGGAAACTTGAACTTAATGGAAGAGGAGGGGTTACAGAGCCTTGCCTAGAAGTTATTTTTGTTTTGCGTGGTCACACAAATGAGTAGCCTAGCAACTGAAAGCAACTACAAGGTACATTAGTGACGCTTTGTATGATTATACAGTAGTGCTTCTTTTAAGCAGGATGTACTTCATTATGGAAGATTTTTTATTTCTGAGACATTTGTTAATTGAAATGTCCCAGGGAGAGACTTTCTTTTGAATATATTGAAGGAAGTTACAAGTCTAAGCTAAGGAGCAGACAAAATCTAGTACTTGGCTTCTGTGTTGTGAGTTAACTGATTAATAAAACAAAATGGATAGAGCAGGAAAGCATTATAGTAAGTGTGGTAACTCAGATTCAGAAAGACAAAAATTGCATGTTCTATTTCATAAATGCACCCTGTTTATAATGTTTAAATGTGTGTTGGGTGGGGGAGAGTGTAGGAACAAATTATAAAACTAGAAGGGAAACCATGAGAGGTCTAATGAGGTATTGTGGGAACAGTGTAGGGCACAGGGGACATGAAAGAGGAAGCATTGGGTGGTAGATGGAAGAGTAGGTGGAGGAGTGGGGACAGGAGAGTTGAGAAAAAAAGGGGAGGGAGAGCAACAACAAAAACAAAATTTGCCTTAAAATGCCCAAATGAAACTTCATTACTGTGTATGTTAATTAAAATACTTTGAAATAAAAAAATAACTCTTTTGCAAAGAAAACTCTGTTAATACAACTAAGAATTTGGAGACTGAACTTGGTAAAGCTCCTTCCCTTCTCATAGAAAATGCACTAAGACCATAGCAAAGCATCCATTTCTGTGCATTGTTCATGACATTAAATGAAAATGTCATGTTATTGTAATCGGAATTTCCCTCTTATAGGGATAAAATATGATCTGTAGATCAATAAATAATGTATAAGGATTTATATCATATGCCATAAATTATGTCCATAAAAATTAAAAACTAATGGGACTGGAGATGAATCAAAAATATAGATAAAGTGGCGAAATAATTGTCATTCAACTAAATGATTTTCTGGGTAGTTGGAACTTATGGGATAGTTTTAATGACAGAAGAAATATTTGGTGAACTAACGTGGTAAATACCATCTAATCGTATTTCATGGCAAAACTAAGGTAGCAGCAAATTGATCAGATAAAAAGATTTATAAAATCAGTATAAAGTAATGAATGATGTCACATTCCTTGAAATGTAATCCAAATGAATGGTAAAGGCCAGATGTCTTCATTTCCTCCACATTCATTGTCACCATTCTGTTAAAACTGTTGTCAAGAAGAAAGATAGCAGTAGCTGCTTGCACCTGCAACAGAGCATCCTGGAGTTTCAGAGACCAAAGGAGGTTCCAAGGAGTGACCCAAGGGCAGGAGTTTGCAGGGCCAGTAAATAGCTCCAGAACAACTAAGGGGAAAAATAGACAAGTGTTATGGGAAAGTGTTTTTAAAATGTGAACTCACAAAATCAGATGGAAAAATTACTGAACAGAGCTGGCTCAGAGAATGATAAATTTGTATCCTTCACTGCCACTAGCCTCAGCCAGTAGGCTGCAAGAACCAAATGTGTTCCTGATGAACATTGGAGCTATAGGCACCCAGGACTGGGAGATGTGCTGCCTAGTGGAGTTCCTGCAGAAACCCATTCTTGCTGAATGGGGCCAGCATAAGCCCTAGCCACCCAGCATGGAGTCCCAGAGGCTCCAACTCCATTCTGCCTGCCCTGCTGGGACAAGGAAAGTGCTGGACAGTCATACTACCCAACAGGCTTCAAAAGATCAAGCCTGGTAAGCCTCAGGGTGCCAGACATTGAAGACAGGGAGGTATGTAAATGCCAGGAGCTCCCATAGAACCTATCACAGCCTCCAACCCTCCCCACAACCCCAGTTACTGACACCCTGTCTAGCTCCAACAATACCCTGACTCTGGTAAATGAAACAGCAGGATATCTGAGACAAATCTGAGCAATGGTCCAATATTTGTGGTGCTTCAGAAACCAGAAACTTTGATCTAGACCACCACCTCATTGCAATGAATATCTGCATGCACAGCTGTCTAGGGGCGGGGGAGAGACAGAGAGACAGAGACAGAGTGACAGAGAGACAGACAGAGAGAGAGAGAGAGACAGACAGACAGACAGACAGACAGAGACAGACAGAGACAGAGACACAGAGAGACAGGGAGAGACAGAGACAGAGACAGACAGAGACACTGCAGTTTCTAATGCTACTATTATGAATGAATATTTGATAGAGAGGTGGAAAAGAGGAATGTAGCAGTGAGTGAATGGTGGAGAAAGGAATGGTGGACAAGGGAATGTGGTGTTGCTGAGTAGGGTCAACCCAGTGGTGTGCAGCAGATTGAACCTTGCATTCTTGCTTAGTCCCCAGACATGCTGTGCAGACTCATGATCACTCTGGTTCTAAGCAATGACAGGATTCCAAGGTGAAGAACAATACCTTTTCTGAATTGGATCTCCTTGAAATACTTTAGGATCAGTGCTGCCTCTGGAGACCACTTTAGTATCTGTGGTCTGCTGCCCCAGGCCATTATTGAAGCCTGAGATTCAGGTGGATGTCTGTGGTCCTACAGCAGCTCAGAACCTCCTTGATGTCTCTGGCCTGAGTTACCACTGAAAGCTGTATGGATACCCTTGGTCTGGGCAACCACCGGAGGCCATTCTGATTTCTATGGACTGTGCTTCTACCTGGGGCCATGTTGTTGTGAGTGGCCTGGGAAGCCACCTGAGGCCATGTTGATGTCTGGGTCCATCATCCTACTGTATCCAAGGGCCTGTGTGGATGTTTATGGCCTGTGCTACCACTGAAGGTTATTCAGTTGTTTATGGTGTGTGGTACCCCTGGGGCAATAGTAATGTGAGTGGCCTGTTCTGCCACCTGAATCAGTCCATGTTTCCACTGAGGGCTGTGTCTGGGTTCATGCCCTAACTGATTGATGGCCATGTCTGGATGGTCCTACTGCAGCAGGGGTGTGTTGATGTCTGTGGATCATGTTACCACTGAAGGCTATGTGGATATATATCCTTGCTCTGTACTGCAGCCTGAACCCATTAATTAAATAGCTCTGGGCTGTGCTGCCTCCAAGGCCATTTTGATGTAAGTAGCTTGGGCTACTACCTGAGACCATGTTAATGCCCTTGGCCTATGTTGACACTTAGGGCTGTGGTGGTATCTGTGGCCCACAGAGCAGCCACACAGAGTACCTGATGTCCATGGTCTGTATGCCACAGGAGACCACTGCTTAAGTCAGTGGTACATGCTTATGCTGGGGACCATGTGGATGTGCATTGTCTGTGATGCTGCCTGAAACCATGTGTAAGTCCACAATCTATGCTCCCACTGACTGTTAAGGGCAAGGAAGCTACCATGTCATCAGGCTTGGTGGCATTTACCTTTACCTGAAGAGTCATCTCTCTGTTCCTAAAACTCAATTTCATGGAAACTCTGAATTGAACTTTTTAGTTTTGCCTTATTTGTTTGTTTGTTGCTTGCTTGGTTGGTTGTTGTTTTTGTTGTTGTTTTTGTTTTTTTAAAGACAGTGTCTCACAGCATAGACTGGTTTCAGATTCATTAGGTAGCTCAGACTGACCTGGCATTTACAGTCTCCTGCCTCTTCCTCTCAAGTGTTTGTCAGCATACCCAGATGATGGGAACTATGTGAGTACAGTTTTATAAATAAATAAGAGTGAACAAGCAAATCATTTAAGTCACAGACTGGAAAGATAACATGTTAAGTAAGCAGCTTCCATATGACAGAGCTCAGATTTGATTTCAGTAAGCTTGAGATCATATTCCAAAAATCTACCCTCTTAATCACTGTCAAATGGACAAAATAAAGAAAATCAATGTGATATCTAATTAAATGCCAGTCAGAAATTGAAGTTATATTTTAGGAAATGATTTATCAATAGAGAAATTGTATCTTTATTGAAATTTGACTGATAACATTTCAGGACTGTATTTGTATAAGTCAGCTTTCTGCACTACATCAAAAACCCTGACAATATGAGCTTTAAAAAAAAAGGAAGATTTATTTTGGCTCAGGCTATCACAGGTTTTAGTCTATGATCACTTGGCCTCAATGCCTTCAGTTCTAAGCAATGGGAGAAGCACTTGGTGGAGGGAAATACTCAACTTAGACTAGAAGCGAAACAAAAGGAGAAAAAGGAAGGGTAGCACTAGTGAACTCCTCCTAGAGCATAGAGAGTCACTTCATTTTACTCCTAAGCAGTCCACCATCTCCATGAACCTCATCAACTTGGAACCATACTTTGACACAAAAACATTTGAGAGACATTGAAATTATAAACCATCACAACTGTTTCATAACATAAAAGCATACTTCCATATTGAAAAGGAATCCTTAATTAGAAACTGTCTTATTTAAGTTTTATTTTACAATCTCTATTCCATCACTCAATATGATTATTATCAATTAATATTTCTTTGGGTAGAAGTAACAGAAAACTCAACCAACTCAAAGTGACTTTTAACAGTTTTATTTTCTCCAGGAATATGCTAGTCAAAATCCTAGAACTGAGAAATTCTAAGTCACCTGGCACCAACAAGGATCTGGAGGCTTTCCTCTTTTGTCTTTTACCATCCTTTACACATTAGCTGTTGCCTATAATATGGACCTCTAATAGCTGAACGTGTTTTGCTGCAACTTAAAAGTTTATACCTTTACAAAGTTGCATCTAGTAAGGTTTATTAAGATAGTCATATTTATGCCTATGATTTGTTATAACAAAATCTGTAAAAATTTATAGTCTTTTAGAAGAAAAAGGATATAAGATAATCTAAAAATAACTTAGGCTTCCCCCAGTACTTTCCTACAAAACTTCTCACAATGGAGTCCCCGAGAACATATTTAATTCTCTTGGGTATAAATTGAAGCAAACTACATGCCAAAAGCCTACTAGGGATTCAGCATCTAGGGTTTCCTTGGGAGATGATTATATAGGAAACCTCTCCTAGCACATAATAAAATGTCGCTCTCCCAGAAGGAGATTAGGTATTCCACAGGCTCTACATGGGTTGTACAAACAGTCCAGGTATAGTAATGTACCCTCAAGGTACACACCAGAAACTCAAATTCTCAGATGCAAACCAAAGGCTAACCTTGCTAGAGGACTTTTCTCTAGATACCAAGTCCAGGCTTGCTATGTTAACTCTTTTCTGCACAAGGCAGTTAAGTTTTCTTGCAAGTAAAGCTTTCTCTGAAGACAAAGTGCCCACTGTCAATACTAGAACAGTTGCCCATTCCCCCTCTTAAAAGGATAGTTGAAAGAATCTAGTGTTTTGCAGTTTTAGCCTCTCATGGAAAATGGATTTTTATCATGAGGGAAGGAACAAGGGCTTCTGAATAAAGACAACTAGTAACTTTTTCCAAAATATCTTTACATGTTCCTGGGTTTAAAAAAAAAAATCACTATTTGAACTTGCTCTTGCTTCATTTAATAGCCATTAAATATTTATTGAATGCTTCTTACCTAGAAATTCTTTAACTGCAAAGGTGGGTGATGAAAAGGAGAGATTCTAGACAGAAGAAATGAGTATCACAAAAACATGATTTTTATGTATCCAAAGAACTAAAAATCAGGTATAGCAAACACAGGCAGTGCAACAGATGTCATTTAAAAAGACAAACAAACCAGGTATGCTATATAGGGATAGGTCAGACTCTGCAAGACATTGTTATAAGGATACAGTTATAAGGATTTGGGCCTTTAGCTTCATTATCAAGGGAAGCCACTGAAGGTTTTTAAATAGTCAGTTTCACTTCTGAGTATGTTAAAATTTTTTATTTGAAAATAATTTAGACACACACTAAATTTCAAAGTACTACAATGAGTTCCAGTGTTAATTTACCTGTGGAAATCCTGTATATGGAGGTTCATTTTAAATAACCATCTTAAATGACCTTACACGAGTATACTGTAGTTTATTAAAACCAGGAAACTGATATAATATCAATGAAATATAGACCTTTATTAATATGTTACTAGTTAAGAATTTTTAAGCATTCTCCCAGATACAGTGTAGAAAATCCTCTCCATAATACACTATTGACATTTAGATACAGTAGATATATAAGCCATAATATAACAAAATAAGGTGAGTCATTGAGTGGGATGTTCAGAGAAATAATGTAAGGAATGTTTTACAAATTTCTGGTGCAGAAAACTTGATAGAAATTGTGCGATATTCTGAGCTAAGGATTATGTGGTCAGGTAGAGATCAGCATGTAGAGCTGTTGAGTGTACAGTTGGGTGTTAAACTCTGTAGCTCAGATAAAGGACTATATGATGCTCTATAGCATTGATATATCATGACATGTTTAGCAGTCATTTTCTATTAGACACCAACAAGAATTTTTCACTTACAGTGTGTAATATATGTATTTGTTGATAACTATTTGTATAATTCACTTTCTCGTGATAAATTCTCAGAAGTGAAATTTCTGGTAAGAACATACATATTTTATTTTTAATATTACTTTGCTCAATATTGAAGTTAATTCCTTTCTCTTTGATCCTAATGTAATTCCTCATTAGCAATTTAAGCCAGACTATTTGAGGTCAAGTTAAGAATGTTTGATGAACTATAATATTTTTTGAGCACCAAAAGACACCACAGCAAACTTCATACGCTACAATGTGGCTTGCTACCTACATGTACATGCGCTAGGAGCTTGGTCTTCAATATGACAATACTAAGAGTTAGTGAAATTTTTGAAGAGGTGAGGCTTAGTAGGATATTATGTCATTGGAAATACTTGGAAATTATAACCTGGTCCTTTAGAATCTGTCTTTAGCTTACTTCCTGTCTTTAGCTCACTTCCTGGTCTTTAGCTCACTTCCTGTCTTGCTATGAGATCTTTCCCACTATGATGCCATCATCCATGATTTGACCCAGGCAGCAAAGAACTGATTAGAGGTCAAATCTATCCATGGAATTTTCAAATCTTGGGTTTTTAGCCTCTTAAAATGTGAGCTATATAAACATCCTTGCTTTATAAAGAACCTGGCCATAAAAGCTTTTGATATCAATGGAAAGTAGATTAAGATACCAGTAAAATGGTTTTGAGCTCATTTGTGGAATAAGTCAATTCCTAGATATCAAACCAACTTGAATAGTCTACAAAAAGCTAGAATCTTGTGAGTAATATAATTGAGAAAATATGCAACAGAAAAGTAATGTCTGCATTCCAATCAGCTACTAGTACAGTAAGTTGTAGTAGTGACTATCTTGATCCATGATTTTCCACCTTTAAAATTTTAAAATATTACTCTGCTTTATATTTATTTTTTAACTCTTTATTTACACTCCAAGCATTACTCTCCTTCCCAGTCCCCCCTCCAAGAGCTCTTTACCCCATACCTCCTCCCCTTTGCCTCTGACAGGGTGCTCCTCCCACCCCTCACCCACCCACCCTCACCTCACCCCTTCATATGCCCCTTCCCTGGGGTCTCAAGTCTCTACACGATTAGGTGCATCTTCTCCTGATGAGACCAGACAAGGCAGTCCTCTGTTACATAAGTGCTGGGGGCCATAGACCAACCCCTGTATTCTCTTTGGTTGACAGCTTAGTCTCTACGAGCTTCCAGTGGTCTAGGATACTTGGCACTGTTGGTCTTTCTATGGGGTTGCCATCCCTTTCAGCTTCTTCAATGCTTCCTCTAACTAACTCTTCCATAAAGGTCCTGACCTCAGTCTAATGCTTGTCTGTAAGTATTTGCAACTGTCTCAGTCAGCTGCTGGTAGAGCTGCTCAGAGAACAACCATGCTAGGCCCTTGTCTCCAAGTAAAACATGGCATTAGTAATAGTGTCAAGGTTTGGATCCAAGCTGGGCCAGTCACTGGGTGGCCTTTCATTTCCCTGTATTTCTTTTAGACAGAAACAATTCTGGGTCAAATATTTTGAAGGTAGGTTGTAGGTTATTGTCCCCAACCCACCACTGGGGTCCCTTTCTATCTACTTGAGGTAGTTTCTTCAGGTTCTATCTCCCCACTGCTGGGCATTTCACAGTCATCCCCATTAAGTCTTGGGAACCTCTCAAATCCCAGATCTCTGGGACTTTCTAAAGGTCCCCATCATGCCCTCAACTGCATATTTCCATTCATTCTCCTGACCCTATGGGCCTCTCTCCTGATTCTGTCCATACCTGATTCTGATCTCGTTTCCCCACCACCACCAAGGTCCTCCCTCCCTCTGCCTCCCATGATTATTTTGTTTCCCCTTCTAAGTGGGATTGAAGCATCCTCACTTTGGCCTTTCTTCTTGTTAAACTTCTTATGGTATGTGGGTTGTATCATGGGTATTCTATACTTTTGGGCTAATATTTACTTATTAATATATATATATTAATTAATTAATTAATTAAAAGGATATATATATATATATATATATATATATATATATCCTTTTAGGTCTGGGTTACCTCACTCAGGATGATATTTCCTAGTTCTATCCATTTGCCTGCAAAGTTCATGAAGTCCTCATTTTTAATAGTGGAATAGTATTCCATTGCATAAATGAATCAAATTTCTTTGTATCTTTCAACACACCCAAAAGAAGATAGCCACAGAAACATAATTACACCTCTAACAACAAAAGTAACAGGAAGTAACCATCACTTTTCCATATTATCTCTTGACATCAATGGACTCAATTCCCCAAAAAAGACATAGATTAACAGACTAGGTATGTAAACAGGACCCAGCATTTTGCTGCATACAGGAAACCCACCTCAGTGACAAAGGCAGACACTTCCTCAGAGTAAAAGATTGGAAAACAATTTCCCAAGCAAATGGTCCCAAGAAACAAGCTGGAGTAGCCATTCTAATTTTGAATAAAATTTACTTTCAACCAAAAGTTATCAAAAAGGATAAGGAAGGATACTTTACTCTCATCAAAGGAAAAAAACTACCAAGATGAACTCTCAATTTTTTTATTAGATGTTTTCTTTATTTATATGTCATACAATATCTCCTTTCCCAGGCTCCCCTCCAAAAAATTAAAAAATAAAAAAAAAAACAAAAACAAATGCATGTTCCCTCCCCCTCCCCCTGTTTACCACCCCACCCTCTCCTGCTTACTGGTCCTGGCATTCCCCTACACTGGGACATAGAACCTTCACAGGGCCAAGGGCCTCTTCTCCCATTGATGACCGACTTGGCCATCCTCTGCTATACATATGCTGCTGGAGTCATGAGTCCCACCATGTGTACTCTTTGGTTGGTGGTTTAGTCCCTGGGAGCTCTGAGG
>JADRCC010086624.1:0-15596 GCA_019843855.1 Hylomyscus alleni
GAAGAAGGAAGACTAAAGTGTGGATACTTCATTCCTTCTTAAAAGGGGGAACAAAATACCCATGGAAGGATTTTCAGAGACAAACTATGGAGCAGAGACTGAAGGAAGGAAATCACAGAGACTGCTCCACCTTTGAATCCTTCCCATATTCAATCATCAAATCCAGACACTATTGTGGATATCAGTAAGTGCTGGTTGACAGGAGCCTGATATAGCTTTCTCCTGAAAGGCTCTGACAGTGCCCAACTAATACAGAAATAGAGGTTCACAGCCATCCATTGGACTGAGTACAGGGTCCCCAATGAAGGAGCTAGAGAAAGGACCCATGGAGCTGAAGGGTTTGCAGCCCCTTAGGATGAACAACAATATGAACTAACTAGTACCCTCAGAGTTCCAAGGGACTAAACCACCAACCAGAGTACACATGGGGGGACTTATGGCTCCAGAAGCGTATGTATAGTAGAGGATGGCCAAGTCAGTCTTCAGTAGGAGAAGAGCCCTTTGACCCTGTGAAGGTTCTATGCCCCAGTGTAGGTGAATGCCAGGGCCCAGAAGAATGAGAGGGTGGGTGGCAAGCAGGGGGAGGGTACAGGGGTTTGTTCTCGTAGTTGTTTTTTTGTTTGTTTGTTTTTTGGTTTTTTTTGGAGGGAAACTGGGAAAGGAGATATGGTATGACATGAAAATAAAGAAAATATCTAATATAATAAAATAAAATGGAAAAAAATGTTAGCACTTGAAAAAATTTATTGACAATAAGTGTAGATACTTACGGAATTTGTGCTGGATAGCTTTATGCCAAGTTGATACAAATTAATGCCATCTGTGAGGAGTAAACCTCAAATAAGTAAAAGGCCTCTCTCTATAAGATCAGGCTGTAGGAAAGCCTTAATTAGTGATTGATGGCCAATGACCCAGCTCACTGTGGTGGTACCTCCCCTGTGCTGCTGGCCATCAGCTCTATAAAAGCCTGAACATGCCATGAGGAACAAGCCAGTACCTGTTGATGGTCTCTCTACCAGCTCCTGCCTCCAAGTTCTTGCCCTGTTTGAGTTTCTGTACTTACTTCCTTCAGTGATGACCAATGGTGTAGAAGTGTAAGCCAAATAAATGTTTTCCTCTTCAAAAAAAACTTAGTAAATTCAGATTATACTGTAGTTTCATAAATTTATTTTAAGCATGTTTTATTTGAAGTAGAATTACCTCACTTTCCCTCTCCTTCGCCCCCAGCCCATCCCAATTCTCTCCCTCAAACCCTTCCCATTTCTTCCTATTTAAGATTCTTTTTTTATTTGATATTGTTACATACTGAAGAATATGCACAAGTATATATAAATGCAACCTGATGAGTTTATTTAGTGTTGTTTGTATGCATTTTACCACTCAGTGGTATTAAATAACCAAGTGATCATCCTTTTGTAAGAATAGTTCTGTCTGCTGAACAGCAGATGTTAACTGGTTCTTCATCTAGGGGTGGGGCCCCATGATATTTTTCTCTATGCTGGCATATCAGTTGATATTGTCATAGTTCAGGTCTTGTTTAGGCAGACATATTATTGGGATTTCGCAGGTGCCACTTCCCTATCATATATAAAAGACACAATTTTGCAATAGACCTCCTGGTCCTTTTGTTTTCTGAAGTTATCCATGTAAATGTGTATGATGATTCAAAAAGAAGTTTCTCTAATGGTAGGTAAAAACCAATCTTATACCTTTATTTTCAGTTTTAGCTTAGAGGTGTGTATATTAGTGAAATCACTTTTAGGAGCCAGAAAAGAACATTGAATATCTCGAAGCTGCAATTACAAGGTTTTGGGACCTACTGTCATGGACGCTTAGAACCAAACACTAGTCCTCTGTGGGAGCAAAATGTATTCTAAATTGCTAAGCCATCTCCCCAGCCCTTAAAATCTTTAGAAGCGGGGCCAAAAATCCTAGGAACTCCCTTCTACCATTTGTAATTTCTATGAATTGAAACTGATTTCAAAATATAAAGGGTTAAAGGCTTCTGATTTTAGCTCCAATATCTAAAAACCATAGAAGTCATCACTTCTATATTTTCATGAAATAGCAGTAAAGTTGAAAGTCAATTCCATTTTTGAGACTGAGCAGAGGACTTGGGTTAACAAGGTTACAGGGCCAACTGCCACCCTGAAGTCAGGAGAAACAGGCGCATTCAGAAAGATACAATGATTTGCTTCTCTGGAGCAGAAACTACTGGAAGCCATGGAGGCAGAACCAATTACTTTACTAGTAATATTGACAAATTACTGTAGGATGAATGCAGACCAGTCTGAAATTGCAAAATTCCTGGGAGTGGCAATTGCAGAGGGGGGCTCAAACTTTTGCAGGTCTTTGGTCTAGGAAGGTCACCAGGTTCTTACCTGGTGGTAATGGGAATGAAATAAGTCCCCTAGTCGCTCTGTCAAGAGGAAGGAGAATATTCTTTCTTTATCTCTCTCCTGGACAGGCTTACTCTCCAGGGTAACTTAGAAACTTTATGTTACCAAGCAGAATTATTTCCCACTCAACTCCAGTGATTTTCCTCTTTTCTGTATCAATTAAGAAAAAAATAAATAACATAGTCAATATAACATAGGGTTCCAAATCTATTGATTGGAGATGATGCAGGCACATTAGAAAACATAGGGCTGAGACAGGCACTAGGATGGTAATATTGTGATTGTAGCATTACCTAGAAACAGAACTCCTAAAACACTAAAAGCTAATTGGGAAAAAGTTGAGAGCCCTTTTTCAAAGCTCACGTCATAACATCATAGCCAAAGGACTCTACTACAATTCTGGTCTTACAGTTAATAGATCTGCAAAAACAAAGATGGTCTCAAAACCAATATAAGGAGATCTTAAAGCAAAGAGAGGAGACAAAATCAAAGATACCAACAGAATGTAAAGGCTTTTTGTTCTTAGTGCTGCCACAAACATTAAATAAAGGCTGACTCCTCACCTTGTTAATGTTAAGCCTCGTGATAACAGAACATTTCCTTTAGTATATAACACTAATACACATATGCTTCCAGTGAAATATTACAAAGAACAAATATCCAGAAAGAACATAAAGCAATCTTCAGAATTAGAGCCCAGACTCAGACTGACTTTAACACAAGAAAGTTGCCAGGCGGTGGTGGCGCACACCTTTGATCCCAGCACTTGGGAGGCAGAGACAGGTGGATTTCTGAGTTCCAGGCCAGCTTGGTCTACAGAGTGAGTTCCAGGACAGCCAGGGCTACACAGAAAAACTCTGTCTTGAAAAACCAAACAAAAACAAAAACAAAAAACAAAACCAAGAAAGTTAACATTGATTTCAATCAGTTTATTTAATCAGTTTTTTCCTCTTTTTAATTTATTTTTGACAGGATCATTATGTTAGTTAATTTTGGATCCTGTTTTACCCTCTAGCAAAAGGGAGGACAAGAAAAGATTGAAAGTTCACAAACTGTCTGGACTATGGAATGAATTCAAGTTAAGCCTAAAGAATTGTGAGGTCTGATATCAAAAGAAAAGTAAAAAGAGAAATAAGAGTATAGTTCTATCAATGACAGAGTACTTGCCTAACATGCATGAATCCTTAAATTCAATTCCTAGTATACATTCTATATAAAAGCAATATGACAAGGGAGATAGTTCAGCTGGTTTAGGCACTTGCCCTTAAGCCTATGACCTGGGTCTAACAACTAGAACCTACATGACGCACATATAGCCATAGTCACACATGGCACTCAAATGATGGGTAGACAGAGAGACAGACAGATAAGAAAAGATAGATAGGTGTAATGAACACATAAATGCAATTTAAAATTTAAGGAAACATAGCCCACAAATTTAGAGACTTTACTGGCAAATTATGTGTCTGATAAAGAGAAGTAACTGCGAGTAGGTTCAATCAGGGAACACAAAGATAGTCTCCTAACCTATATTTGTAAATGTGACATCTAGGGAATGTACCTTCAAAGATAAGCATAATTACAGCTCTTTAAATAGGAATACTTTGATTTACAGCAAGCTCTAAACTCCTGTGAAAAGGGCAGACATGCAACAAAGAGAGAAAGAAGAGTTAGGTAAAGGTGGAGGCAGATTACAGTTATGGTTTATAAGCCAAAAATGTCAATACTTGCTGAGTAGCCATTGTGAGATAGGAAAAAGTTATATGATCCCTGTTGTTCTCAAGCTTCTGGAATGAACTTGGCCTTGTGATACCACACTTCTGACCTCCATATACGGGAGAAAACAGATTTCTTTTGTTGTGAGCTACCCAGTTTGTTACAGTTGCTCTGGGAGGCAAACCTGCAAGGCTGTTTTTAAAGTGAGCAAAACTGTAGGAACTAATATCTCACAAAAGAAGACATCTGATGGGGAGTTAGCATATGAATAGATGTGCAACATAATTTGACATTAGAAAACTTCGTTATATTTACCAACCTACTTCAAATAGAAAACACTAAAAACTATTCCTGGTGAATATACAACTGACTACTGAGACAAAAAAAAAAAAAAAAAAGAAAGAAAAAAAGACTGAGAAGCCTAATATAGTGTTAGTACAGGCTTCCTGAAGACATCAGAGAATCTTGAGCTCTGGTCAGCTGGAGTACAGAGGATCCTGTTATAAGCCCCACTATATCACCAAAACAGAAACAAAGGAATGAACAAAATAAAGGAGAAAAAGGAAGGGCTATGAGAAAATGAAGGAAATTTAAATGAGGTGAGAACTTCAGTTAATTGTGGTATTGTGATACATGTTCATTAGTTTATAAAAATATCTTAGTTTAAGGGACTGACAATAAGATAAAATGAATACTAAGAAAAAAAACAAGAGTGATGGACAGTAGATGCCTCAGCAGGTAAAGTTGCTGGCTGCCAAGTTCGAGCAGTTAAATTTCATACTCTGGATAGCCCTACATGGTAGGAGAGAACCAACTCTCAAAAACTTTTCCCTGCCCTCCATACCCATGCCTCAGTGCAAGTGCCCACACACATAAACACACTAATTAATTAATGAATGAGAAATTAAACTTTTAAAGGAGAAGAAAAAAAAAATTAACCACAAGTCTGTGCCATTGCGACTGGGTAAATAAAAATTCATCAATAAAGATTTTTTATTTTTTATTTTTGGAACCTGTAAGGGCCAAACACAGTGGCAGGCTTCTATGAGAATTTGATTCTGACATGGAAAACTTTATCTTCCATCACTCAGTGTCCTTCCTTTGATGAGTCAGAACAGCTATTAATGGGAAGGGAGCATATAGATTCAGAACTTACTAAATCTAGTGATTTGAATGTAAGAATACCAGAGCTGAAGTTAAAGGGAATCTGGACAATGTCTTTTAATATGTGAGAGATGGGGCCAATAAACTTCATCTCACAGTCTTTACCTTACATCTCAGTCATACAAGAGTTCTATTTACTCACCTGAAACTTCCTCATAGAGTAAAGCTTTTGCAATCCCGAGCCAGATGCACCAGAAAGTAGCTTCCTGGGACCTACTATGAATCTTGACTAGGATCTCCAAGGATAGAAAAACAGGGTCGGGGCTCTGTTCTGATAACACTATTTTGGAGAAGGAATTACTGATAATTTGGTTTCTAAATCTGAGACTTAGTCCATCTCCTACTTGCATTAAACTGAGACTACTGTCTTAATTGAAAGCTGTTACTTACCTCTCCTAATAGTGTCAACTGTCATCCCAGTGTCCATAAAAGGGGTCGGATGATCTAACAGAAAGGCATTTTGTTCTGGTGTGCGTGGCATGGCCATTTACTTGGGTTCCTCAATTGGACTTTTCCTTGTTTTTTAAGACAAAGATCTTTGCACTTATCTTGGTCCAGCCTTTGATCTTTGTTTTTATCCCAGGATGGTCTTGAAACTACAAGAGTCCTAACTAGGCCTCCCAGGTGGTGGGATTATAGGTGTATGTCACCACTTGGCTTCTCCTGTTTAGTTTTGTGAGGAAGTTGGATTCTTCTCTTTGCTAGCTTGTAGCTGAAACTAGTCCAATGCCCTGTTCTCTGGGTAAAAACTAATTAAAAATCACAGCAGATCCTTTGAAAATGTTGGGAATATCTGATACCTGTTTAAACTGTTTAAGTGAACCATGTCTGTATTCTTTCAGTCAAACACAGCTTTTAGCCCTTGAGCATCAAAAACCATTCCTATAATTTTAACAGTAAATGGCACTATCTGTGGTAATTCTTTGCCCATCATGAAAAAAATGATAGAAAGAAATTCCTTACACCAATACTATTTATTATTCATGTAGATCTCAAAACAAAGATACAGGACTGGTGATGACTTTGTATAATGCTTAGAGTAAACCTTTAACTTGTAGTTGCTGAAGTACATAGCCCTCCAATTTTCCCCCCAATTTTTCACTGCTTATAGCAATAACCTATTCTCTACTATATTGCATATGTTTTAATTGCCATCAGTCATTGCACTCCTAACAAATAAAAGAAGCATTAGCTTCAATGTTGTAAAAATACCATACAGGAACAATGCTATTCTACAACAAACATCAATGAAGTTCACAATTCCTGTGTGCTCATAAGTATGTACAACACACCAAAGAACCAGAGATCAGATTCTCAATTTCTTTACAAATAAATAAATAAATAAATAAATAAATAACATCACACAGTGACACACAGAAATAAACTATACTTTGTCTGCTGGTGAGTAAGGGAGAGTGTAAGATACAATTTTAGTATATTAGACATGCATGCTCATGGTTCTTTCATATGACAATTTGACCACACAAATCACCCCCACTAAATTCAGAATACAAAGTATGATTAGATTGAATTAAATTATTTGGCTATGGTTCTTTAGGGGTGATTATGGTTGTTCACCATTTAGTCCTGGGTAGCTCAAACTCTTTGTGATCATATTGCCTCTGCCTCCAACGTGCTGAGAGGAATGCGACACTATACCCAGCTTGTTATTTGTTTTAAATTGGCTAGAACCCTGTAAGATCTCACATCTCTTCTCTGTATTTTTTATTACTATAAATATATATACCCATGTATTCTAAGCACTTACTGTTATCTACCTTGGTCTCTACAGATTTATCTTAGAATTTGATCTCTCTCATGGGCTCTGGGAGCTGCTCTAACTCCAGTGATGTTCTTCACTAACTGAAGATTTCTTCTCTAGAGTATCTTCTGGGACTGAGTTATTATTGCAAACTCTGTGTTTCTCAAAGAAAAAAGTGAAGCCTTACTCACATATTAGAATTGCAAAGCATGCCACAAAGATATTCTGGTACTTTAAAAATTACTATACAAATGATACTTTGTATATATGATGCCATAATACATGCATGATTCCTTTCATAATTAAAATCTTCAAATTATATTAAAATAAATTTAATTTTTAAAGATTTGTTTATTTTATTTTATGTGTATGAGTTTTTATTTGCATGTATGTATATCCACAACATGCATTCTTTGTGCCCATGGGACTCAGAAAAGAGTGTCAGATTCCCTGGATCTGAAGCTATAGATGGTTGTGAGCTGCCATACAGATGATCAGAACTAACTCTGGGTCATCTGTAAGAACAAGTACTCTTAATTGTTGAGCCAACTCTCCAACCCCAACATTTCAATTTT
Source organism: Hylomyscus alleni (assembly GCA_019843855.1). NCBI lineage: Eukaryota > Metazoa > Chordata > Mammalia > Rodentia > Muridae > Hylomyscus > Hylomyscus alleni. The sequence continues at coordinate 7,617 of JADRCC010086624.1, forward strand.
TTTGATTTCCATAATTAGTAAACAGAAATAGATAGTGAAAAAACAGAGTATCATTTTATACAAAATACTACAAAATTGAAAACTTACTAAATAAAATTCCTGTCAGTTGAAGATGCTCATATGTATTATGTGACTACAAATTGATACACTATTAGACTAAGCGTCTTTCTCTAAGCCTGTGATCTCAGAGACTTGGGAGACTGAGGCAGAAGGATTACTCGTTCAAGGTTTTCAAAAGTTACAGAGTGCTGGGTGGTGGTGGCGCACGCCTTTAATCCGAGCACTTGGGAGGCAGATGCAGGTGGATTTCTGAGTTCGAGGCCAGCCTGGTCTACAGAGTGAGTTCCAGGACAGCCAGGGCTACACAGAGAAACCTTGTCTCGAAAAAAAAAAAAAAAAGTTACAGAGTGAGCTCAAGGCCAACTGTAACAACTTACAACTAATATCAAACTAAACCTTCATAAACTAAAATTAAAAACAATAAAAAATAACTGAGCTGCAGATACAGTTCAACAGTAGAGAGCTTGAAACATGAAATCCTGTATGCAATATCCAGTATGGTGAAAATAAGAAGATAAAGCATCATTGAACATGTTTCATTAATATTCATGAAATTACAATAAAAATTAATTTTGATTGTAAATTAATGTTAATATTCATAAAAATTTACACTGGCTTTATTTAACTCAAATTTAAATGCTTCCTATCAGAAATTATGTTCAATAAATATATCAATTCTACTCACCATAAAAATAAAAAAATCAACTTATATTTATATCAGAAAGAGACTAGTTAAATCAATTTATCAATTTATGACATATACACAGTTTAGAATTCTATGGAGTAAAGTATGAGGTGAAATGAATCTACACTTACACATATGCACATATGTACACCATCACACACTTATACATTCTGTGCTGTGTTATTTTTACTAAAGGACAAGAGCAAGAGTCAGAAAAACATATCCATCACCCAAGTATGTTAAAATGTACATTTTTTCCTAGTGAGCCAAAAACCCAGCCTATATTTTAATATAACATGTACAGTATTTTAAATTGTGATTGTCCATAAGATATTGATTTATAAACTAGGATGTAGACTCTCATTAGATACTGAATTTGTCAACACATTGATTTGGGATTTTGTAGCCTCCAGAATTGTGAAACATAAATTTCTGGTTCCTGGAAGGGTGAGACTAGGAATCTTCTTTACCTTGTGAGGGTAGAATGAGAAGAATGTAAAGTGGGAAGAGTAGCCTCACCATGAAATCTGTCCATCTACTCTCAAATTGCCAACTTCCAGAACTGTGCGAAATATTTATTGCTTAAGAAAGGTATATAGTGAATTAGTAGACAGCTGAACTAAGTTACTCATCAAGTCATTTGTTTTGATAATTGCAGTGCTAAGACTTTAAAATATCAAGATTTTAAATTCATATGAGCAGCAATTATTCTTGTGTATCTTTACATTTCAGGTACAAACAGAAGCCTTCTAAAGTGTAACACTCTCTACTAAAAAACAAATAAGACCTTGAGAAAGGAACATAAAATTTTGTGAATTAATATATCCTTAATTCTTGAATAAAGTAAGTATAGCCATATATTATAGATTGAACAGTTAAGACTTTTGTTTACATTTCTTGATAATTATTATAGTGCTACATTCTCTCACATTTCAAAAAACTACCTATTTTCCTATCTTGTTATTTCTAAATCATAAAATGTGATAAAACATTTTCTAATTTGTTTTGCATAATAATGGAATAGTGTCAAATTCCACCCACAGAAAAAACTTGCACAATGCCATTAATAAACCTAAGCTCAAAGGGCATTTTAAACTGATAAAGGGAATACTTTCTGAAATACATGGAAGGACAGAGAAAACAATAGAAATACAGTATTACAAATGTGCTCTCTCTAGACACTTCTTGACCTTCCACTATTTAGAATATAGACTTCTCAAAATGATAAATGATTGAGACATTACTAATTTGGGAGGAGCAAAAAGATACAGCTGTAGGAATGCACACTTATTATAGCTGTGATTGAACTATGGATTGGCATTTCTTTTCCTCATCTTTTAGCACGTTTTCATACTATGGTGGAAAGCCACTGGGAAGAATAAAATACATCTTAGCTGAAATTTCGAGGCATTTCATCTTACTGGTTTAAACATGGACTTGGGGATGCCCACAGAAAAGTTCAGAAACTCTTTCTCTTGAGAAAACAAACAACAACCAAAGCAAACAAACAAACAAAGACAAGACAAACATCCTCAAATTTCTTCCCTCTTTGAGATCCCAAGACACATTACCTCAAACCTTGCTTTAACTTTCTTTTTTTTAAATTTATTTATTTTTTTAACGAACAAATAAAAACAACTAGAACAAACCCATTACCTCTCCCCTCCCCATGTCTGCCACCCCACCCTCTCCCACTTATCGGCCCTGTCATTCCCCTACATTGGGGCACAGAACCTTCACAGGGCCAAGGGCCTCTCCTCTCATTGATGACTGACTTTGCAATCCTCTACTATACACATGCTGCCAGCACAATCAGGGATTCAACCACCAACCAAGGACTATACATGGTAGGACTGATTGTGCTGGCAGCATGTGTATAGTAGAGGATGGCTTTAACTTTCTTAGAGCTGACAAATGTATGAGGCTCTGTGGGAATGACAGTGTTGTAGAAGGAAGAATTCCCTTAGAATGCCTGCAGAGACCTTTTATTGGCTCCAAGTTAGAACCTCTACTTGATTACATGAGTTAATCTTAAACAAAGGGCTTCCCTGTCTGGAATTGTAGAAGTTTAAGTACAGGACTTTCTGAGTTGTGTAGCTTTGCAGGGTTGAAGATGCAGGTCAGCAGAAGTGGGCACTATATCTATTTTTTTATTTTTTTATTTTTTTTTTGGTTTTGGTTTTCCACAGGTACTTTTGTTTATATATTTTTAAAGAAATCATATAGTAGCACATTGGTTATATCATGATGGTTCAGTAGTAGGATTTGATCTAAGGGCTTTGACATGCTAAGCAAGTGTTTACAACTAAACCTTCACCCCCTGCAAAGCTATGCAACTCAGAAAATCCTATACTTAAGTTTCTACAGTTTGCAACTGGTAGAAGGAAGGTGCCCTTGGTTTAAGACTAATTCATGTAATCAAATGGAGAAGTTCTAACCTGGACCCAATAAAAGGCCACTATCAGCCTTCTAAGGGAATTCTTCCCTCTACATTTGAGCTATAGCACAAAACCTTTACATTTATTTTCCTTTAGTTTTATCTTTAAGGCAAAGTTGAAGTTGCTCAAACCATCCTTTAACTTCCTGCTTAACAGAGATAGACTTCAACATGTAATTGGCTAGGCTCAATCTTCAGAGTCCCTGAAGACTAAAGATGTGTATTGACACATTCTGTTCACCTTTAAACAATCCAATGCAGTGGGTTCTTATCTTGGTAAATGGAAAGGAAAAATAAATACCATTAAAACATAAAGCATGGAGAGAGATGTATTAAATGTAGCAGGCAACAAGGGGAAGGGAATCATTTCCAAAGTAATGCTCTCCTAGAGCAAAGAGAGAGGAATTTACTAGGAAGGTTTATGGATATTCATATAGGGTGGGCCACTTTTTAAAGCTGCTCATTTTAGGAGTACTTCTGAGCATTATCAATTTTTACCATAGTGTTACAGGGAAAAATAAAGATGGATATTATTAAAATGTGATAGCATAGAAATTTATTTCTGAGGGTGCCTACTTTGTTTAGTTGTTGACATATCTGTTAACAATTTGGATTCTATTTTCTACAACAATAGTGCCAAAACTCATGCCAATGACCTTCCTTTCATTAGGATTCATAAGGGAAATTAGGAGATAATCCATGTACAGTATTGAACAGTACTAATAGCAGGGGCAAAAATCCATGAAAGGAAAATTCTCTTCTGTTGCCTGTGGGAGATTCCCTTGACTCTGAAAAGAGTCTGTGACCTGATCATGCCTGGCTTGATGTCAAGCATTCAGTTCCTTGAAATATCAGAAGGAAATTTTTATAGAAAACCACTACCAATCGCTCCAAAATTCCTAAGGCTGTCAGGCTAAACAAAGCAGTTTAAAGTCCTCTGTTATCAAATGGCCTATATTCAGACTCAAGAATCACAAGGTACTCTCCATTTATAACTGCAGATTTTTTTTCCTGGGTTTTCTATTAAAAGCTTAATCTTTTAGTTCTGGCCAGATCCTCTGGGAAGATGACCACTGGTCAATACTCTCAAAGTTTCATCATATCCAACACCCACTTGAATTTAAATTGAGTTACACTAAAGAGCTAGCAGTTTCCCAATGCTCTAAAGCTTGAAACCCACTTGCTTCAAGATTATACTAGAAACTTTCCACTCAATTCCTCTCTCCCCATATGCTACATCTTTCTTTTCATTTGTTCTTTTAGTTTTGGCCTATTTTTTACTATATCCCTTATATTTTATCTTAGGCTCTGAAATTCAATGGGAATAAACATATATTGTTCATTGTGACATTCCTTCTGCAAACACACAAAGTCTAAATAAATAGATGCTCTATAAATGAGTAATTAATAATCAAGTGGATCAGAGGTCTAATTGATGATAATGTATTTTCTATCTTTAATAATCTATGCATATCCTAATTCTTATCTTTTGATTTATAGAACAGTAGAGTAGAAGTGAATAAAGAATGCCAAAGAAGATAGGGGAAAAGATGAATAAGGAAAGCATCAAAGTTTTAACTCTTTTGCTCAGAGTACATTCAAATTCACTATGTAACCCAGGCAGGCCTCATACCCGTGATCTTCCTGCTCCAGCCTCCCATGTACTGAAAAATACAGATGTATGCCACATTGCCAAGCTTTTCTGTTTGTTTCATGATTCTGTGACAATAAATTCTTTCACATTCCAAAGGAAATGCCTAATTTATCAGCCTAGTATCATGTTCCAAATCACAGTTGAAAGGAGAGTTTTCATGCAAAATAATATGAATTTAATCTTAAATCTCATATACAAAAGAGAATCATAAATTAATTGAGATTCTGAAATTACCTCTAACCTAACAAAATAAATATCTTTAAAATATTAAAAATATCAAAAATATAAATATTAAGCATGCTATAATGTCTTCAGCCCTACCTTGACCTTCTACTTCTTTAAATATTATTTTTTTTTAATTTAAAGTGAAGACATTCTCAGTGGATTCAAGACTGTGGTGGTTTGAATAAAAATGGCCCACATATGACCATAGGGAGTGGCACTATTAGAAGTGTAGCCATTTGGAGTATATGTGGCTTTGTGGGAGGAAGTGTGCCACTGAAGTCAAGATTTGAAGTTTTGGATGCTAAAACCCTACCCGTGTGTTTAAGTCTCTTCCTGCCTATGGATCCAGATGGAGAGCTCTTAGATACCTCTCCAACATCACATCAGCCTGCATGTCACCGTGCTTCCCACCATGATGATAATGGACTAAACCTCTGAACCATAATCCAGCCTTAATTGTTTTTCTTTATGAGTTTTGCAGTCATTGAGTCTCTTCACAGGGATAGAAACCCTAATCAAGACAAGATTCTTGTGTGGTTATTTTCTTTCCCTTCAATTTATTTTCTAAATCTTCAGTAGATATAGCATATAAAACAACAATAAGCATATTAGTGGTGGATAGGATCCTTCTTGATTGTTGAAGATTTTTGTATGTTTTAGAAATTGAACCATGTCGACTACCCTTGAAACAAGCAGAGAAGAATGGGGAGGAACACACAAGTAGTAGGAGAACTTGCTAGAATTTCAAGCTCTCTGCCTGTCTGAAAGCATTTTTTCTGAGCATGACATTTACTCATATGACTTTCAGGTATAGTAACTTAGTTTAGGTGCAACAGTCAAAGAAAGAAATGATCCAGCGATCTGGAGGAGAAGGTTGTGAAGATTAACTTCTTATTTTGGGGGTAGATAGATGGTTCTCCATTTACTCAAGAAACGCTACTAGTTTTTTGAATGGTTCTTCTGCAAGCAAAATTGTGATTCCTATTAAAAAAAATTCACAAGGTCCTTAACCTCTGACCTGTCTAACCTTAGTAGTTTAATAGCGGTATAGATAAAAGTGCGAAAAAAAAGACAATATCCACAATAAATGGACATTGGCATTTATAAATAAATAAATGGCATAGGTTGCTAGTTATCAGGGCCATCATTAGGTTTCTGAGGCCAAGCAAGGTCTAGGCTTAGTGGTAGTCCATTTAATCGTGGTCAAGAATGTGTCAATTTTTCATTCAGTGTCAGGCCATCGTCTTAATTTCCAATAGCTTCTAGAATCTCTATAGTCGATTACTTTCATATTAATCCCTCATTTCAATGTCCCTTCCTCCCTTCTAACATAGAGAAGAACCTGGAAGGAAACTATGTTTCCTTCCTCAATATAACTAGGAAGGAAGAAAGAAAGCACTCCAAGAGGCTCTTTATATCTTATGACAATTCAGGTTCCCATTCTCCACTCAGGCTCTTGCCTGGCATGTGGTAGGGCATCCAACTTGAATTGATCTAAAATTTTAAACTCTAATGAGAGAACTTCATCTCTGAAATTACAAAAGAGGAATGTAAAATATTACTCCACAAATCTACTATACTATCCATTGGGGTCCACACCATAAGAAAGGCTCTGCCTTCTCCTTTTGAACTCTGTATCTTGTCCTTCAGAACTACTATTATGGCCTACGACCTATCTACCTAAGTTGGTCATTTTGTTCCATATCCTCTTCAGTTCTCATGAGGAGAAATGGTTATACATAAACAAGTATTGACTGCCATGAGCCTTTCAGAAGTCTATGGGGCCTTTTCACTTTGGAATACTTACACTAGTTTATGTTATAGCCTAGAAATAGTTACTCTGGTTATCAAAATCCTTGCTTCCATCTAATTACCACCCTACCTAAGCCCTCTCTGGCTGACAGCTTGGGCAAAATTCCATATGCATATTACCTGTCTTTATTGGGGTACATATATGATTCTCTGCTGTCTCAATATCCTTACCTTTTATTAGGACTGGCAATTCTTTCATCTGTAGATTGGAAATTTCCACTTAGTTGAACAACATCCCTTCCCTGAATTTTCTAAGAGGGAATCCAGACAGTGATAACAGAGATGTTGTACTAGCGATGTACTTTAAAAGACAGAGCAGGAGTCTGTGGCCCATCTCTCATCAGGGTAGTGCCTTAATACTTCATAATAAACACCTGTCAGGATCTATGACTCTTCACTATTCTGATATAACAACGTACCCTTCAAACAGTCTTTTACTTTCCTAAAAGCCAGAGCTAATCCAAGGTGTATGCTATCTGGACCTCAAATTGTAGGCCTTTAAGACTTGATAATCAATGCCAGATGTAGTGGTTTGAGTAAAAATGGTCTGCATAGCCTCATATATTTGGTACTTGGACTAAAATGGATGCAAGTATTTTAGAACGAACAGAAGGGTGTACACATGACTCCAGCTGCATATATAGCAGAGAATGTCCTTTCCATGCATCAATGGAAAGAGAGGTCTTTGGTCCTATGAAAGTTCTATAGATGCCTCAATGTAGGGGAATGGAGGGCAGGGAGGTGGGAGTGGAGGGTAAGTGGAGGAACACTCTCATAGAAGCAGGGGGAGGGAGGTTGTGATAGGGTGTTTCCGGGAGAGAAAGAAATTAGGAAAGGGGATAACATTTGAAATGTAAATAAAGAAAATATCTAATAAAAAAAGAACTAGAAAAAAGAAAAGAAAAGAAGAGAAGAGAAAAGAAAAGAAAAGAAAAGAAAAGAAAAGAAAAGAAAAGAAAAGAAAAGAAAAGAAAAGAAAAGTGGGGCCTTGTTTGAGGAGTAATGTCCTTAGAGGTGGGCTTTGGAGTTTCAAAAATCCACAGAATTACCAGTTCTCTCCCCCCACACCTCTCTCTCTCTCTCTCTCTCTCTCTCTCTCTCTCTCTC
>JADRCC010086695.1:0-14024 GCA_019843855.1 Hylomyscus alleni
TACTTAAGTTAAAAAAGCCTATGCACTCTTTTATGTGTCAGATATCCATTAAGTAGAATGAACTGGACAATCTTTTATCCACAAACTAATATAATTTGGGATATTAAAGTTTTATCAAATTTGATTTTCACACATTTTCTCCCATCTACAGGCTATATTTTCATTCACTTAATAAATATATTGAAATACAGAAATTATAATTGTTGTGAAAAATGTGTCCATATTTACTTTCTATGTCTATAGTTTTGATGGCTTTGATCAATATTTTATTTCCACAATCAAATTCCAAAGGAGATGCTTGATGAATGTTTATTGAATCAAAAACACATAAAACCACATTTATTGGGATATATGTTTATTATTACTCAAAGTAGTTTACATGAAAACATTTATTTAGAAATTACTGAATGATTATTTTAAGAAGAAAATTGATGTGTACTCACTAAAGTCTATGGTCAACATATTTCTATCAACTGATCATTTCAGAAATTTATTTCTGTGTAGAGACACATTATTTAATATTTTGTTATTGATTATTGTCACGCCCACTCATCTACTCCAGTTACATCTGCAATATCAAGGGTAAAAGCCTGATCAGGGACAAGAGACATTATGACTTCAAAGGGAGTTTGTGCCTCCTGGGTATTCAGTCAGTCATTAGCATCTCCTAACTCAGACATGATCCAGATTAGTCTTTCCAATAGTCAACAAGCCTTCTTATTCAAGAATAGAGGTACCACAAGAAATGATTCGTAAATGGCTAAAAAACAGGGCATTGTTCCCTGGCCAGCACAACATTCCAATATATCCTAATTCATTTCCAAGCTGTCCTTAGCTTGAAATTTCTCACAAGGACTGCCTTATCAGATAGGATGTCCTCAGAGTTAGCAACAGAGGTCAGGCACATAGTTAGAATTCTCAGGGCAGTCCCACAGAAAATAGAACTGTTTTACATACCAGAGAATAATCAAAGGGCTTCCCTCACTTAAGGACATTAGCAGGAACTGTTAGATCAGGACTTCCTGGTGCTTGCCTCCAGAAGACCCAGAGAATTAGCATGGGATTACCAAAATAGCCCCAGTAGGGAGGGCACCACTGCTCTTCCACCTACTTCATACCTGGACACCTGATCTTACCAACCTTAATGTAACCATCCCTTGCCTATGTGATCTTACTGACCTTGATGTGACTGTCACCTGCCTACGTGACTTTTGTCATTCACCCTGTTTACTGTGTACCATATAAGCCTGATTTTCACTTTGTGCAGAGGCACTTAGACTAGAACTAGAACTTAGATGGACTAGGACTTAGACTTAGATTCATTCATTCAGATTCAAGCTTCAAGCCTCATGTAGTCCGCACCCCCCAAGGCCCAGAGTATTTGGGCCTAGGGAGTGCAGCGCCTGTCCAGAAGAAGTGGCTGCTTTAGACCCAGTGTGTTTCAGGTGGCCTCAGATGTACCTCAACTGCTGAGCTGCCAGATTTCTCATCTCTCTCTTGTAATGACTGCAAAAACCTCATGCCATTTTTAAGAAATACATTCAGACTCAGCACTTCCTTGTGTCAACTCTGTCTGTCACTCACTGAATTTTTTGCCCACCTGACCAGAACTCTCATCCCGCAGAATAAGAAGTCCCCACAATGAACCCAGTCCATGGTAGATTATCATTGAACTGGGGACAATTGCACTATCAATCTATGCCAGAATGAAGATTAATTAGCACACATTTTTTTCATAATCCTTTTATTTTCTTTAAAGCTTCTGAAGACTAGACAGTGTTTAATCACTATGCATAGGAGCAATTTGAAGTAGTGAAGTCACCAGTATAAAGAAGAACAATTTTTTAAAGTATACAATGTTGTTGATGTTTGTCAACTGTGCTGCCAAAGACCATGTTAATGTCCATGCTCCATATTACCACCAGAGGCTGTGTGGATGCCCATGGTCTGTGCAATAACCAGAAACCATGTGGAAGTCCATAATCTATGCTGTTGCTGACTCTGAAGGACAAGGGAGATTCTTTTGTGGTGATGTTCATGATTGCAAATTTACTATCAAGAATGAGAGGTATTGAAAGCTTCTGTTACAATTTCTCTCCAACCCTAGCTTCCCTAAATGAGAAACACTCTAGAAGGAAGCCATTGAAGAGAGCCCTTAAAAATTGTGATAGGGATGCTGAAGTGTACCTCTTCATGGTTGATGACTTCTGGCAAGGAGCAGTGGGGGGGAAGGACTCAGTTTTTTTTTGAGGCTGACTACTGTGAGTTTGATCATGCTTCAGAGATAAAAAAAACGAGCAAGAAAAATTAGATTTGGTGGGTTTAGGGGGACACAAAGGTGGGAAGGATGATTGGGAGGAATGGGAAGCAAGTATAAACAGGGTACTTTGTATGGTATTCTCAAAGAATTAATAGAAAAATACATGATGTACTAAATTGACCATGAAAAGGTTATGTCTTTAATGCCTAAATCTGATAGGCAAAATAAAAGCACAGGGTGCAACTTTGCTCAGCTTTGGCTTAATATATAATTACTAAGTAATGTGAGTTTTTTTATGACTCTACACATGTCCACAAATAAAAAATGCCAAAAGTATTGATCTATGTACTATAAATACATGTTAACAAGTAGAAAATATGTAAATAAAGAATCCATGAATGCATGAAAACCAAATGTATTTATAGGTCCCTAGATATAGACCACAGCCATATAGATATAAACATGAACATATTTGTTGCATATACACCCTAACAGATATAGCTACAGGACACACATATAAAATACTGAAACATAAATTAAATGGAAAAATCTTTAAGAAAGGTACAACTTACTAAAATTGGACCAAGATGATACATAAAATCTTAAATACATCAATAGCAAGCAATGAAATTGAAGCAGTTATAAAAAACTATTATAACACAGTGCTGGGGAGAATGATCAACAGTTAAGAATGCTTGTTATTCTTTCTAAGACCCTGAATTCAGTTCTCAGCACTCAAAAGTGGAATTCACAAGTGCCTGTAATTCTAGTTTGAAGATATCAAAAATCCCTTTCTGACATCCATAGGCAGTGGACACACCTGGCGCACATACAGACAACAATCACACAAACATAAAAATAAAATATTACAATACAGAAAAGCCAAGGTTTAGATGGATTCAATACTAAATTCCACCAATCCTTTGAAGAACTAACACAAATATTCCCCAAAGTTTTCATAAAATAGAAAGTTTATACTTCCAAAGTTATTTTGCCAGTAAGTATTGCCCCGAAACCAAAATCTGATGAAAACATAGCATAAAATAAAAAGAAAATTTAATCAATACCCCAGATGAATATAGAAAAAAATCCTAAATAAAATATCTTCAATTCGATACAAGGTCATTTCAGCTTATATAAAATATGTTCAATATATTTAGGCATCAAAATATTGCAAATTAAAGCCATATTGAGATCTCATATCATCTTAATCAGAATATGCAATATTTAAAAAGATGGTGGTAAATTTTGACTTAGAAAATAATCCTCTATAAATTGGTGTAGCCACTGTAGAAAATAATATGGACATTTTTAACAATGATTTTTAGTTTTGAGATTACAATATAATTACAAAATTGATTGTGTCCTATTTCTCCCTCCAAACCCTCTCATATACCTCCCACAATCTCTTTCATATTCATGTCATCTTTAATGATCATTACTGCATGAGTGTTCATGTATCCTTAAATATAACCTGTTTAGTCTATATTACTTGTATTCATATTTTCAGTCATGAGCCCTCTGCAATGAAAAACAAATTAGTAAGTTCCTGGGAAAGGCTCCCTCTTTCTGCTCCCAACTTTCTTCGATTGCCTGTATTTCTTTGTGAAGGATTGAGGCCTCTTAGACTTTTCCCTGTCTACTCTCTCATGTTGATTGGTGTTGTTCTTGTTGAGCTCACATTCAGATAGTCATTCTGTGTGTATATTCTGATATAACTAGGAGAACAATCTCACAGCAAATTCCCTGATCCATTGACTCTTACAATCTTTAAGCTCCTTCTTCCACAATATTCCTGAACTTTAGATGTTAATGTAATTCATAGTTGTATCTTTTTTTTCAAGACAAGGTTTCTCTGTGTAGTCCTAGCTGTCCTAGAACTCACTCTGTAGACCAGGTTGGCCTCAAACTCAGAAATCCACCTGCCTATGCCTCTGCCATCCAAGTACTGGGATTAAAGATGTGTGACACCACTTCCTGGCCATAGTTGTCTTTCAGCACTGGGCTTCATAACCCTGGATTTTTATTGGATGTGGTTTTCTGGAGTTGTCACCATCTGTTGCTAAGAGAAGTTTTCTTGCTGAGGAGTGAGAACTATACTTATCTGTAGACAAGTGTTTAGAGATTGTTCTTAGAGATTATGCTAATTTAGTAAATTAGAGATTTCAAGGACCAGGCATGATTTTCCTCTATTGAGCAGGTCTGAAATTCAATTAGAGGGCTGTTGATTACTACTAAGATATAGATGTCAAGATGGCACCCTTAGGATTATAGTGTTAAGGTCCTCTCAACAAAATGAAACCCATGCCTGACAATGCTCTAGCAACCAAGAACCACAGAGTGGATAGGCCAAAATTCTAGGGCAGTGGTTCTCAACCTGTAGATCACAACTTCTTTGGGTGTCAAATGAACTTTTCACAGTGATCACATATCAGATATTCTGCATATCAGATATTTGTTTTTATAATTCACAACAATAGCAAAATGTCAGTTATGAAGTAGCAATGAAAATAATTTTATGGTTGGGGGTCACCACAATATAAGGAACTGTATTAAAGGGTCACATCATTATGAATGTTGAGAATCACTTGATGAAATACTGTTATTCTGCTTAAGATCATAGCAAAAAATTACCTGTAATGAAATTCTTCCATACCCATACATGAGTAACTAGCTCAGTGATTATCAGAGAAGCTTACTCTTGCAAGATATGGGGATTAACACAGAGACCCACAACTAGACATTATGTAGCTACTGAGAGATTTTAGAACACTCTGTCTTAAACAGTATGTATTTGTATCTTTAAACACTATATGTCAAATCGCTCCCTTTGGAGCTCAGGGAACTATGTAGAAGATGAGGCAGAAAGACTGTGAGAGCTAGAGGTGATGGATGACTCCAAGTAAGTACTGTCTTCTAGACAAAACAGGACTGTGCACAAATAATCTCACAGAAACTGTGGCAACATGTGAAAGGGCTACACAGTTTCAAGCCAGTCAGGATGGTCTCAGTGTTGAGAGGTGGTACTAAACATAGGATTCCAATCCTTATCAAGAAGAAATCTCTAACTGATAATACTCACTTGCAAAGGAAAAAAAAATAGTTTTCTCCAATGGTGTCTGTGCTAGATAGTTTTATGTCAACTTGACATATCTGAATGGAGGGAATCTCAATAAGAAAATGTCTCCAAAAAGATAAGGAAAAGAAAAGAGAAGAGAAGAAAAGAAAATATCTCCATAATATCCAGCTGTAGGGCATTTTTAAATTAATGATGAGGAATACCCAGCCTATTGTGGGTAGTGTTTTTGGGCTGGCAGTCTTGGGTTCTATAAGAAAGCAGGCTGAGTTAAGTAAGTCATGTTGACCAAGTCAGTAAGTAGCACCCCACCATGCCCACTGTATCAGGTTGTGCCCCAGGTTCTGCCCGGCTTTCTGTTCTCACTTCCTTTGATAATGAATAATGAAGAGTGCTGTGTAAGTGTAACCCCCCCCCAACAAAAAAACAAAAAGCAAAAAAAAAAAGTTTTCCCCCAGCTAAATTTTTTTTATTGTGTTTAACCACAACAATAGAAACCCTAAGATAGGATCTCCTTGGTTATAATAACCATACTTAAGGGTAGGCCCCATGGACAGCAGTAAATTGTCAACACAAAATTAACTTAATGATATTTTTGTAGACTTTTTCTCTTATGGTGCTTTGTTTCAGAATGGTTTGTTTTTCTGGAATTTTTCTTGTATATTATGGCTTCAGATTTTATGTTTTATGAGTTTTGTTTGTATTTTTTAATTCTTATTTGAGTTTTTGCTTCTTTATTTCCCTATTTGTTTTTTGAAGAGAGAGAGAAAGAAAAGGCATCAAGATAGGTGGATTTTTAGAATAAAAGGGTCTGGGAGAAGTCAGGGAAGGGGAACCATGAAAAATTTAATTTACGATTTTTTTCAATTAAAGAAAGAAAGATGAGAAGATAAAGTTAGGTGAGTAGGGAATTTGGGTAGATATTGGAAGAGTCAGAGAAAATAGTGAATAAGATTAAAACAGTATATGAAATTCTCTAATAATTAAAAAAATGTTAAAAACTATACCATGAAATCCTCAAAGAATTATCAAAGTATTATATTAACAAAGATGCTGAATATTTTGCAAATGGCTAAAACATTTTATGATACTATGAACCCAAACAATGCTTTAATCATTAAAATATTTTATCATTTAGGTGGAAAATTTTTTCATAATTACATGAAATTTTTTCCTATATATTACTAAATTTTTGAGAACACACTTAGTATCATTATGAAAACGTCATAAAATGAAATTTGTTATTACTTCTCACAATGTAATTCCTAAATGTGATCATCTTGCCTGAGGGCTGTCTCTTCAGATCCCGTCTGGCTAGGATCACGCCTCCTCTCTGCCCGCCTCCTGCTAATTGCCACACCTCTCTCCTGGTTCGCTGAAGTTACGCTGGAAGCCCCACCTCCAGAGACTCAAGCGAACTTGCTGATTGGGCCTGGTTGCTGTTGAACTTGTGGGAAGGGTTTTGCCTTACCTTCTACCTGGTTTCAATTTGTTACAACTAGCATTATTAAATGGAACATGGCTGAGTAAGGCAGACATCTCCTGGCCCATTTTTATGACCTGTCCTTTGGGATGAGGTATTGATAAAGTAATATATTAAGGTATTATAGATATTATTATGGCTAGCCAGATCCCTGACTCCTATTTCCAGAGGACCTACTTATTATATGGCTGTGGGCAGCTACACCTAAACATGGCTCAAATTATAATAACATGATTTTAACAGAATTTGGATTATACTCCAACAATTAAACATCATATTTGTCAAAAAATGAACTTCATAACTAGAGTTGAATATTTTATAAGCATTTCTTCATAGTATTATAGAAATTGTGATGGTTTTAATTTAGTTCTCATTTTAAACTCACTTATCTAATAATCTATAAATCAACATGACTCTAGTCTGTATATTATGACTATTTCATGAATATCACTTTTATCATTGTAATCTAGAATTTGACTATATTCTTTATATTCTTGTTATTTTTGAGATCATATTTTAGTTATATGATTTTTACCTTCATTTTCCTCCCTCCAAACTTTCCCATATACCCTTCCTGCTTTCTGTCAAATTCATGACCTCTTTTTTCATTAATTTGTTTTGCATAAATACATGTATTGTATATACATATGAGCAAAATGAAGGAATATAGTAATTAAAAATACAGTTTAGGTGCATTTACATTGGTTGAATAACTACACCTAAATGGTATCACTTCCTGAAGTGGTCACAGTACACAAGGATGTATCATGATTTTCCTTCAAAATCTGCCTTGTCAATAGATTTGAATAATACATAGAATATATTTATTTGTTGGTTAGATAAGTCCCAATTTTATTTAAAGACAGGAATGTCGTTCTTATTTATTTTTATATTTTTATTAAATAATTCATTTATTTTACATTAAGCTTCCCCTCCCTCTCTTCCTCCCCTGCATATATCTTCCCTCCTCTCTTTCTCCTTAGGAAAGGAAAGATATCCCATGGATATCAACCAGCCTTAGTATAGGAAGATACAGAAGGACTAAGTGCATCTGCTTCTACTGAAGCTGGAAAATGCAGCCCAGTTAGGAGTTCAAAATGAAGCTGCACAATTTTTGCATATGTACAGAAGACCTAAGTCATTCTAATGAGTTCTCTCCAGTTGGCAGTTCAGACTCTGTGGGCCACTATGGGTACAAGAAAGTTGATTCTGTAGGTTTTGCTATGGTCTCATTGATAGTGCTGGCTCTTGCAATCCTTTCTCTCCCTCTTCCACAAGATTCCTCCACCTAGTGTTTGCCTGTGGGTCTCTGTATCAGTTTCCATCAGCTGCTGGATGTCTCTCAGCTGACAGTTATGCTCCTGTTTGCAAATATAGCAGAATATGACTAATAGTTTCAGAGGTGGGCTCTATCTCATGGCAAGTATCTCAAGTTGGACAGTGTCTCATTGGTTGGCCATTCCCTCAGTCTTTGTTCCATCTTTAACCCTGCACATCTTGTAGACCAAATTGTGAGTCAAAAGTTTTGTGGCTTGGTTGGTATCCCTATTCCTCCATTAGAAAATTTTCTGGTCACAAGAGATGGTATTTTCAGGTTCCATATCTCCCATTATTTAAAGGAGTCTTAGCTAAGGTCACCCTCAAAGATTCCTGGGAGGTTCCACTGTCCTAGGTTTCTAGCTTATCTCACAGATGGCTACCCCATACACCAATTCTGGTTCTCTCACAATACTTTCTCCCTTTATCCTACTCACATGTGATCCTTCTACTCTCCTTCTTACACCCATCTATACCCAGTCTCCTCACTTAACCCTCCCCCAAATCAATTTTATTTCCCCTTCTCAGTGAAATACAACCTTCTCCCCTTTGAGCCCTCCTTATTATGTAGCTTGTTTGGGTCTGTGATTTGTAATGTGGTTATACTCTACTTTATTGATAATATCCACTTACAATTGAAAACGTACCATGTTTGTCTTTCTGAGTCTGGGTGATCTTACTCAGGATGTTCTTTTTGAGTTCCATCCATTTGCCTGAAAATTTCATGATACAATTGTTTTTAATAGATGAGTAATGTTCCATTGTGAAAATGTACCACATTTTTATTATCCATTCTTTGGTTAAAGAACATCTAGGTTGTGTCCAGGTTCTGGCGACTACTAATAAAGCTGTTATGAACATAGCTAATTCAATGTGCTTGTAGTATGGTAGACCATCTTTTAGAGTGCTCTACCTGAATCTTGAGATAAAACTATTCGCACTTTTTTGAGAAACTGCCAAATTGATGTCCAAAGTGGTTGTACAAGTATTCACTTCTGTCAGCAATGGAGGAGTGTTCCCTTGCTCCACACCCTCACCATCATGGACAGTCACATAAATTTTTTTGATCTTAGAAATTCTGATTGGTTTAAGGTGGAATCTCAGAGTTGTTTTGATTTGCATTTCCCTGATGACTATTGATATTGAATATTTCTTCATGGCAATTAGACATTTTTCCATTGGGAATTGTATGTTTAAATCTGTACCCCATTTTAAACGGGTTTTACTTTTGCTAAATGTCTAATTTCTTGAGTTCTTTATATATTTTGGATATCAGCTCTCTGTCAGATGTAGGATTGTTGAATAACTTTTCCCATTATGTAGGGCTGATGTCCTATTTTCAGTGTGCTTTGCCTTGTAGAAGCTTTTTAGGTTCAAGTGGTCAGTTCCATTTATGGATTGATGATCTTAGTGCCTGCAGTGTTCTATTCATGTTGTTGTCTCCTATGACAATGTATTTAACAGTGTTAGTTGTTTTCTCTTCTATCAGATTTACTGTATCTAGTTTTATGTTGAGGTCTTTTATACACTTGAACTTGAGTTTTGCAAAGTTTGATAGATATGGATCTGTTTCTATTCTTCTACATGCAGACATCCAGTTAGACCACCAAGATTTGTTGAAGATGCTCTCTTTTTCCTATTCTATAGTTTTGGCTTCTTTGTCAAAAATCAAGTGTTTGTAGTTGGAGGGCTTACTTTTGGATCTTCCATTACATTCCATTGATCAACCTGTCTGTGTTTATCCCAATACCTTGTGGGTTTTATTACTATTTATCTGTAGTACAGCTTAAAATAGGGATAGTAATAACTCCAAGAAGTTCTTTTGTTGTAAAGCATCATTTTAGCTATCCTTTTTCTTTTTTGTTTTTGTTTGTTGTTGTTGTTGCTGCTGCTATTTTTCCTTATGAAGTTTAGATTTACTCTTTGAAGATCTGGAAAGAATTGTGTTGGAATCTTGATGGGAATTGTGTTAAATATGTAGACTGCTTTTGGTAAATTGGGCATTTTTATTGCTAATACTATTTATCCATGAGCATGGGAGATTTTTCCATCTTCTAATATCCTCCTCAGTTTCTTTCTTCAGAGACTTGAAGTTCTTGTCATACAAGTCTTTCACTTGCTTAGTTAGACTTGAACCAAGATATATTGTTGGATCTCATGGAGATTGAACCAAGATATATTGCTGGATCTCATGGAGGCACTTCCCCAATTGAAGCTTCCTACTCTGTGATAACTCCAGCCTGTGTCAAGTTGACACACAAAACCAGCCAGTACAGTAGCTTTTAATATTCATGTTTTGTACATTTTATGTTTTGATTCTTATGTAACTTGAGTATATTCTCTTCTGCATGAATCTATTTACTGTTTCGAAGCATCTTGTATATTTTATATGCATCTCTTTCTTCAGGTTAGGGAAATTTTCTTCTATGATTTTGTTGAAAAATTTCTCCTGGGTCTTTGAGCTGGGAACCTTCTCTTGTATTCATAATATTTTGGGATTTGGTTTTTACACAGTGCCCCAAATTTGCTAGATGTTTTGAGTCAGGACTTTAAGATTTTAACATTTTCTTTAACAGATGTATTTTTTTTCTATTATATCTTCTACACCTGAGATTCTGACTTCCAATTCTTATATTCTATTGGTGATCCTTATGTCTATAGTTCCTGTTCTCTTATCTGGGTTTGCCATCTTTAAGATTCCCCACATTTCTGTTTTATTTATTGCTTCTATTTCCATTTTCATATCTTGTACAGTTTTATTCATTTCCTTTACCCATTTGATTCTATCTTTCCTCCATTTCTGGAAGGGATTTATTCACTTCCTCTTTGAAGGTCTCTATTATCTTCATCATATTGGATTTAAGGGCATTTTCTCATGTTCAGATATGTTTGACTATCTAGTGATTGCTGTAGTTGGATTATTGGGCTCTGTTGCTGCCATATTACCCTGGCTATTGTTGATTATGTTCTTATACTGGCTTCTACCCTTCTGGGTTTTATTGTTATTATAGTTTTAGGTGCTGATTTCTGAGTTTATGTATTTATTTTTTTTTCTGGATGGATGGATGTTTGATTTCCTTCCCTTTTGTTTCTGTTCCCTCTCTGTCTTCTGACCAGAATGGCTTGGGATTCTGGTGACCAGTAAGACTTCTGGTCCAGTAGGGTATCTCAGGTGGTTTTTTGTTTGTTTGTTTGTTTGTTTTGGGGGGGTCTGGGAGTTTTATGGCCTATATGGCCCCTGGAGTTTGGAGTACTAACATTTTTCTGGGGTTACTATTACCAGCATAGCCTTAGGTCCCCAGTGCCTGCTTGTACTCAGGAAGGCAGGTAGGATTTTGGAGTGAGAAGTGGAACCCAGGTTTTAGGGTGCCTTTTACTTATGTTGGGTGTGCGTTCAGGAGATTGGTGGGCAAGGCCTTGGAACAGAATCTTACCTGGTGCTGCTTGGCCTCCAGTAAAGTAGAGTTTGGGGCAGAAAATGGACTTCAGGTTATGATGTGCATTTTACTGCTGTTTGGTGTGTTTTTAGGGAGGAATAGATTTTTAAATTCTGTAGTACTGTTTAAAAGTAGTACATAGAATAAAGTTACATGTCAAGATCATAAAATTCTCACTGTATATATCTTGATATATGGGGCAGAAAATTGATCAGGCAGAACTATTTACAAATATCCATTTTCCATGTGTTGCTACCCTCTTCAAACTTGAACAAGGGTTAATATCCTAAGCAGTGGGCACAGCAACATAATAAAGGAAACATTTTGTACTCTGTAGAATCATTTAAGAAAGGCAAAATAAGTAGCATTTGTGATATGATATAAAGATTTGTTTGTTATACTATATTTATGCAATATTAAAAATATACAGACAAATGTAGGGATTATAAACACATATGGAGAATTGCATCCCATTCTAAACAGTAGTTCAGAAAGAATCTTGAAGCCTATCCAATTACAATCTAGGAAACTACCTTTATGTAAGATACTTTTGAAGAAAATGGTTTTGTTTTATTTTGTTGTTTTGAAAGCTTAAAAAGACAAGACAGGAGTCTCCAAATATTTACTGGTATATTGTAGAGGAAGCAATAATTTTAGATTTAGTCTTATAGTTAGATAAAATGGCAATAGGTATACGCTTAGTAAACTAAATCTTGTTAGGATCTGAAGACTCTCTTAATCACATCTTCTCAACACTGGAACAAACTGTGACAAGCACCATGTTCAACACTTCTGAAATATAATGCAAATTGAAAATCAAAGTCACTACATAAATGAGATTGCATTTTTAAATATGGTAGATCACTCAAAACCTATAGTTAATATGGTAACTCTTGATTTATTATTATCACAGTATCAAGATGTATTTGAATTGCTATACAATACTTGGCAGTAAAACAAAGGTTCATATTTTCATAGACCACAATCTGTCTTATATTAGTACATAGATTTTATATTGAGAATGGGAACAAAGCTTCCATATAGCACTTGGCTAGAATACCCAAAGCTCTAATTTCCATTTTGAGCACCATGAAATGTTGTCTGAAGTGGGAATTCAAAAATATGGTGTGAGTTTATGCAGTAAGAATTTACAGCATCTGAATAATCATGGACTAATAACCAATGTAGTTATCACTTAAGGCAACATCTATTCTCACTTACATTGTAGAGCACAAGCAGTTTTCATTTTATAAATACAATATATCATGCATGGAAGAATCTTTGCTTCCTGTTTTACAATGCAAATTGGTGGGTGAAGAGTAGGTACGTGCTGTAGTTTATACATATGGAAATCAAAATTATGATAATCTAAATAATAGAAACAAAGTCATAAGGTAGATAATGACAAAAAACAGGGATTCTGATTAGTCAAACTTGGGTTTCCACTATACCAGAAAACTAAACTAATCTACATTTTCTAGAAAGAGGTCAGAATATATAGATGCAGGGTATTCTAAAAATAAAAATAAAAGAATAAAAATTAAACTATATATGTTTGATAAAATTCCAAATTTATAGAAGAGGTAATATTTCTGTTGAAAAGAAAGCTATATAAATGTTCCTTTAAATTTTATTAGATGAAAAATATATATTAATAGCATATTCCCTGTTTCACATCTCTTACAATCAGGCAATGCTTCCTAATTTATGACCCAAATTCCAGCTGCTCCAGTTTCTTCCATGTTCCCACATGTCCTGCCCTCTGTGGAAAAAGAAACAAACAAAAAAGCTTCTTGTGCATTTCCTTTCATCTATATAATCATCACTAAATTATTGAGAAAAAGCTTCAATCTCACTTTCATATTCTGACACTACCACCTATTCTGCTTAGATGTTTCTTTATAAAAAAAAATAATAGCTTTATTTATTCCATTCTTGCATTCTATGAAAGGCAAAGTCATGTGAATCATTTTTAATTGCACATATGACTTTCTCTCTCAAGAATATTGTAATGTAGTAATCATTTTGAAATAATTCCAACTTCCTTATATGATTGTATTTGAGTAATGACTAGGAAATTTAGTAAGCCTTGTATTACAATGGAAATGAATGTTTTGTGATATAGTTAAAGGAAAGTTTTTTAATTGTGCATAAGAGAGAAATAATATAGAGAGGAATTGTACAGATCAGAAAGAAAGTGAAATAGATTAGATATGGCCTGGAAATCTATGAAAAGAGGAAGAATAGCAGGGATAGCATAGTGAGAGAAGATATGTATGTGTATGTGTGTGTATCTATCTATCTGTATATATATATGTGTGTGTGTGTATATATATATATGTATGTGTGTACATATATGTATATATATGTGTATATGTATATGTGTATATATATGTATAGACATGTATATATATACATATATATACATACACACACACATATATATATACA
>JADRCC010086748.1:0-14897 GCA_019843855.1 Hylomyscus alleni
TCTGCTTTACAAAGTCATAAAAATATTCATTATTGTGTTTATATTGAAAGTCCTTGATCAGTATACCTTATATATTGTGATTGTCAGTGTCTGTCTTTGTACTTTTTTGGCAAAAATGAATATAACAATTAAACACCACCTAAGAGGTTTTTAATTGAATCAACTGGATTTTATGCCCCTCCTGCCTTTTCCCCACCAACTAGAATTTTAAAGTGCATAGTATAAAGCAACAATGAGATATCAACTGATAGTTGATCATTTTTAATTTCTTTTAAAATTATTTTATCTTTATTACTTTCTTATCACTCTTCTTATTATCATTTATTAGTTATGTACTGAATGTTTATATTGCATTAAAATTCATATCTTTATAGCTAATCACCAAGGCAGTGAGAATTTTGAGCTGAAAAGTTTAGGAGGATATTGTCTTTAAGAATGAGATTATCAGTTTTATAAATGAAGACAGGAGAGACTGTTTTACCTTACCACTATATAATGAATCTGTAAGAAAGAACCACCCATGAAGCATCATGGGGGCCCTCCACAGTGGACATGGAGTCTGTGGGCTCATTGAATTGGACTTTCCTACTGTCAATAGCTTTTTGCTTTTGTTTATAATCTGCTCAGTTTATACTATTCTGTTAGAATAGACATATGGCTTTCATCTCTTACAAATTACTTAAAAGATTCACACAGGGAGATGACCATAAAGTTTCTGGAACTCAGTGATTGACAATCTCCTTCAATCCTTCTAGAAAGCAGTATCTCTTTCATTGACCAAGTAATCACTTATTTTTGAATGTGTCCAATTTGGTTTTACATATTTGGTTATGTGATTATTCACTTCACTTTTATATTATATTTAAATAGAACCTGCACAATGCTGCTGTAAAGTATATATTTTTTCTACATGATAAATACATGTAAAATTCAAACTAGAATGTTAATTTAATCCCAAAATAAAGTATACTTTTAAATTATTACAGATTAAAGGACTTCATTTTGATGAGTCATTATTCTGCCACAGTTTCTAAGAATGTATTTAAAAGTTAATAGTATTATATAAATTCTATACTTATACTTAATGTAATATGGCAATTGTATTACAATATTTGTAACACTGAAATTAATTTTAGCAACTTGACAGTTATTAACAGATTAACAAGATTTAATGACTAATGACTTTTTCTACTGCAATCTAGGGTATTACTCTGGCATCATGCAGTTAAGAATGATAGTCCCTTGATATAAAAATCACATATTTTCCATAAATTGAGTAACCTTCAGGACTAATGATGTCTGCTTGAAGTTATATTTTAATAGATATTAGCATTGTATCAGAAAATCCTGATTTCTAGTAGATTTGATGATGTGGTGCCTATGTCTGTGTGTGAGTGTGTATGTGTGTGTATGTCTCTCTGTGTGAGTACATGTATGCATGCATGCATGAGCATATATGCGTGCTTAACTAACAAGGTATGGAAGCATATCAAATAATCTATATTAATTTTACTCAGTATCTTAACAATCATATATTCTTCAGTAATTTGTTTTATCAAAAAGACTAAAGTGAATAACACTTCAAAGTTATTTTATACAGTGTTTGTTAACAATAAACAAAATATATTGGTATTGTATTCTGTATACCAGTTTTATAGTGGAATGTTCAATTTCAAAGAGCAACGTGACTTATGAAAGTTTACAAATCATGTCAACATGATAATGTTGATTATACACATTAATGCTTAGCTTTGGCAAGCCAAAATGATTGCTTTTGCTATTTAATAAGCTACAGGAATTAAATTACCTTTTCACACAACATAAGAATTTAGAAACATTAACAAATAGAATAAATCTTAAACATTTCTGTCTGATACTTGAAGTTAAAACATTCTTGCTTCTTGTGGTATGATGGGGCATCTTTTGAGTATATACACAAGAGTGGTATAGCTATGTCTTCAGGTAGAACTATTTCCAATTTTTTGAGTAACAGCCAGATTTATTTCCAGAGTGGTTGTACCAGTTTGCAATCTCACCAGCCATGGAGGATAGCAGCCTTATTTGTAATAGGCAGAAGCTGGATGTTCCTTAACCTAAGAATGGATACAGAACATGTGGTTATTTACATAATGGACTACAATTTAGCTGTTAAAAATGAAGATATCATGAATTTTGCAGGCAACTAGATGGAACTAAAAAATATCCTAAGTGAGGTAACTTAGACCACAAAGTACATGCATGGTATGTACTCACTGATAAGTTGATATTAGCCAAAAATATAGAATACCTAGGATACAACCTACTACAGACTGTAGGTATAAGAAGCAGAAATGCCCAAGTGAGGAGACTTCAATCACATTTAGAAGGGGGAAAGGAAACAATTATGAGAGACAATGGGAGGGAGTAATTGGTTAGGATAGGTGTGGGGAAGGGGAAAAAGGGAAACATGAGATCTGGGGCCAGGAGAGGGGACAAGGGAGAAGCCCAAAGGGCCAAGAGATCGACCAGAAATAAACAGCCTCAAGAGGTGGGAGGTGGGAGGACCCTCTAGAAAGTACCGGGAGACCTGGGAGGTGAGGCAATCTCAGGACTCATTGGGGGTGACCTTAGTCAAATTGTCCAACTTTAGGGAAAGGGAACTCGAAGAGTCCACCTCCAGTGGATAGACAGGGCCTCAAGTGGAGGGACTGAGTTACTAACCCACAGTCAAAATTCCTGACCCAGAATTATTCCTGTTTAAAAGAACTGCAGGGACAAAAGTGGAGAAGAGACGGAAGGAAAGGAGGCCCGATGACTGGCCCATCTTGGGATCCATCTCATAGAGAGGACACCAAGACATGACACTACTACTGATACTATAATGTGCTTACAGATGGGAGCCTGGCATAGCTGTCTTGTGATAACCCCTACCAGCATCTGACTGAGACAGAAGGAGATACGTTTACCTAAACCATTAGACTAAAGTCAGGTACCCCTATGGTTGAATTAGGGGAAGGATTGAAGAAGCTGAAAGGGAGAGAGACCCCATAGGAAGACTCAACTAAACCAGACTTCAGGGAGCTTCCAGAGACTGAGCCAGCAGCCAGGAGCGTACAGGGGCTGGTCCTAGACCCCTGGTACATAGGTAGCAGAGGTCTGCCTGATCTGGCCTCAGGGAGAGAAGACAGTTAATCCTCTAGAGCCTTGTGGCTCCAGGGAAGGGGCTCGGTGGGGGAGGGGAGCATCTTCTTATAGGTAAGGCAGAGGAGGAATGAGATAAGGAACTGTTGGAGGGGGGTGGACAATGACTGGAATGTCTTAATAAAATAATTTAAAGAAACATTCTCACTTCTTAATGTAAAGTTTAAATTATACAGGTATACATCTGTCTACTCCAGAGAAGCTAACTAAAGAAAAGAAAATTATGTAATACTTGGAAGAGTAACACTCAGGTGATTTCAGTTACTGTGTCACCTAACAAACATGGCACAGAGTAAAGAGTGGGATCTCTAAGAATCAATTCTGTAAATTTTGTCAAAGTCTCTTGGATATAAGTTCCAATATTTAAAATTCACCCAAAATAATCAACCATTGTGCATCTTCTATGATCAACAAGGAAAAAGCATATCTATATTTTAATATATGTGGAAAGAATGTAGGAAAAGGTATCATGCTTGATACAGGTTTACAGTATTTCCACTGGTACAGTGCATGCTTTTATGTATCTGTGTAGTATGTACTCATCATTGATAGTCTCAAAAAATTGGTTCAAGGTGTCTTTTAAAATCCATGATTATTTTATTCCATTAAATAAAATGGTGTGGTGTTTAAAGATGGTCAGCACATACACTGCCTCAAACTATTAAGTGATACCCACACAGTTAATACTATATAATGAAAGGCAAATAATAGGTAATTAATTATTATACAGTACTATTAGGAAATACAGACAGGAATATTATCGTGTATGTTCAAGGCAGACACAATCATCTTTTGTAACATTGTTAATGTGTATTTATTTTAATATACAGATTTGGAACTCAAAGATGCAGAGACTTAATCAGATTATTTAAATATAAATAATAAAACTAAAGAAATTTTTGTCTTTACATATCCTAGTGGTTGAGATAATGGTAAGCAATAACTATCAGTCTATAACAAACTAATGGATTTGCTAAGTGTATATAATTGACGTGAATGCATCACTGCCTCTAGATCCAATGCAATACCTGCTCTTTAGCATTAGACTAAGTAGGTTTCTGCTTCTACAACATCAGACAAACTTTTAGGGCTGACTCTGAAGCCAGAAACAGACTCTTACATTATGTAAATGTGAACTACTATGTACTATTAAGCTCATACCTCCATACTCCCTGTACTTTGGATCTCCTCACAATGGTATTTCTCCTATAACTCTGAACATTATTGATTGCATGCTATTATGTAACTGCCATTTCCTTAACTATTATTCACACATTAACCTTACTGAGAGATCAAGGCAATTCCACAAAGCGTTCTTTTAAATGTTTCAATCAGCAGGTAGCGAAACTTGGTTCAGGAATGCTATGTGATCACCATATGAACACTCTGATATACTTATTTAGATGTCAAAATAAAAACACTCAGATGCTTAGCCACTAAGGCATATGATTACTTGGTAATAGTGCATAGTCGATTTAACTATGTATATTTATGTAAATTACTGTTACTCAAACCCCATTACACAGTAAAGAAAATTTTCTGCTAATGTCTTCCTTTTGGCCATGCAAAACTTAAAAATTAATAAGAGAGTACCACCTGGAAACCAAGTGTTTTAGTTTAAAAGGAAGTTAAAATCTTTGGCTTTTATATTCTAATCCAGTTGTTTATTGTTACTGTGAAAGTATTTACATCATTTGTCTAAAATTTTATTAAAATTTTCATAAGTAGCATATGCTGATATGCTGGTAGGCGTAGTATAGTCTGTTTTTGAGAAAAAAGTAATGAATTACTTTAATAAAAAGAAAACAAAGAGAAGAAATTTGTAGTAAGTTAAAAATAACTTGAACATGGATCAATGTTCTTGTATTGATTTACAGAAAATGTAGAAGGCAAAGACTATGCTAAACTCTATCTCAATATAGAGTTTAATATAAAAATATAGACAGTAAAAATCAGATTTCTGGAAATTGTAGAATGAATACCAAATTCAGTAATACAGGAATAGGGAAAGATGAATAAGATTTTCAATGATGTAGAAAGCCAAACAGTCATGGAACTTAAGTATTATAATGTAGATAGATGTAAACATCATCTATGTATTTAATGAAATATGGAATTACAATTATTCCTTTTATTGTGGCAATAATGCTATATTTATGTTTGAATGAGAAGAACTCATCTGTGGTTCACTTTGAAATAATACAAGGATAGAAAGTAGTTGATAGGAGAGATTATGGTTCAAGATAGGAATTGATATGGTCCTTATTGAAATTAAAATTATTGGAATTAAAAGTGTATCTTGAACAAAATATTCTATTTGTAAAATGTTTAATATAAAGCATGCAGACATAGCTAAAATGTGAGGTACTGACAACTACAAATGTAAGCAGTGAGGATGTAGACCAACAAATGCCATCATTTGTTGTTTGTGAGAGAGCAGTATAGCTGTAGCTATGTTACTATAGAAGAGAATTAGGCAGGAATTTGCTTTTTAAATTTATACAAAAGTAGTCATACTCTTCCCATATGACCCAGTAAACACATTCATAAATATTTACTCAATGGACTGAACATTTTTGTTCACACAAATTCCTATACACAAATATTTATATCAATTTCATTAATACTTGCCAAAAGTGGAAAAACTAAAGTAGAATTTGTCCTTTAATTAGTAGCTGTTTTTACTACAAATAATCAAGGAAATATTATTGAGAAAATTAATTGGGATATCAAATCATGAGAAAAAGGAAAACATTAAATACAAATTAAGCTACACACTATATGACTGCAACTATATAACATTTTGGAAGAAGAAAAACTATAAAAATTCTGATATCAGAGTTGTGAAAATTTGAGTGATAGGTTATTGGTCTATAAGTGAAGCACAGTAGTTCTTTACAGTAGTAAAGTCATTCTAATATGAGTAACATGATATATATCTTCCAGAACTCAAAGCTCATATAACATATAAAGTGAAAAATAATCTTTGGTGTTTAGTTTATAATAATGTTTCAATGCTAGCTCAACAATGGGAGGAAAATGTGCTATGGAAGGAGAAAAGAGATAAAAGAATTCCACAGTTTGTGATCAATGTTCCTGTAAAGGCATAAAACTGTTCTAATGAGTAATTTTTTTTTACTCTAAAAATATAAAAGTTTAAGACCAAAAAACAATTCAAAGGACAGAAGCTACTAAAATACAATAAGAATATTTTACTACCCTGGCAAAGAGCTCCACATTTAAGTGAGAAGTAAAAGATTTTGCCAAATGGCATCTTGTATTCTCTGAGCCAGTGACCTGGAATATTTCTGTTCATAGAAATTGAACCTGCTGTTGAGAGTGTGCCAATGTTCATAAGAATAACTTGTTAAAGAAAAATAGTTGGAATCATGTCTACAATGTAATTTTATGAAAAAAACCAAAAACCCTGAATTCCATGATTCAAGGGGCTTTGGTAAACAGGAGAATGTGGACCTTTCTAGGCACATAAGAGATGTCTACTTCCAAGGTACCAGATACTAGAAACTTGACCCATCTAGAAAAGTCAACTAAGACTTTTGAGAGGATCACCATAAGAATGAACAGGTCATTTTATAATGGGTAGAAAAAAATATAGTTATCTAAAATTGTTTCTCAAATATGTCTTAATTACAGGATCATAATTAGAACTTTATTTTATTGTATTATATACTCAACCAAATGGAGTATAATTTACTTTTGAAACATTCCAAAGAATCTAAAAATAGAAAAATACATTATTAGTAGTAAATTGTTAATATAACTGACTAACAAAAAATATTAATGAAATTCATACACACACACAAAGACACACATATGTGTATATACATGTGTGTGTATTTGTGTATGTGTATATGTAATTGGATTCTTGATCAAGGAATTTATCACATATATCAAATATCCTTTAAAATCCTTAGCATACATCCTTAGCATAGCTTTAAGAATTAAAAATATCAATATTAATTTTTAAAACAATGTTAATAATTAGACTATATTAAATGATGTTTCCTAGACTGAAACATTTTTAACATTTTTGTGATATTAGGATTCACAGACAGTAGTGGAGGCTTATTTTTTGTTTTTTGTTTTTTTTTTTAAATTTACTCCTTCCAGTAAAACTTTAAATGTGGACAGTGTTCAGTTCAATATTTAGAGTAGCCATTCTCAAATCATATTATGTAACAGAGATGAGCAGACTTGCTATGAAAAGAAAGGATGAAGCCTGTAAATTTTTACTATGTCTTTCCAAAGTCTATTGCCACTTAAACTGAGAACAACTTGTTTAGAGGAACAAAAAGTTTTCATATTCTTAAGCCAGTCCAATATCAATATTACTATTAGAAACATCAAGGTCAAGTTGGAAATATCAGCATGGTTCCTGAATATTCTACTTCATTGATTGAATAGATACGTTAGAATAGCCATAGTTAGATTTGCTTTCCTTAAAAAGTCAAGAAACATTAAGTTAATATGAGCAAGGGTTAGAAATATCTCTTACTGAAAGACAAGCCAGCCTAATATAGCTATCTCCTGAGAGGCTCTGACAGTACCTGACTAACACAGATGTAGAAGCTCACAGCTATCCATTGAACTGAGTACAGGGTCCCCAATGAAGGAGTTAGAGAAAGAACTAATGGAGTTGAAGGGTTTGCAGCCTCTTGGGATGAACAACAATATGGACTGACCAATGCCCTCAGAGTTCCCAGGGACTCAACCACAAACCAAGGACTATACATGGTGGGACTGATTGTTCTGGCAGCTTGTGTATAGTAGAGGATTGCAAAGTTGGTCATTAATGGGAGGAGAGGCCCTTGGTCCTGTGAAGGTTTTGTGCCCCAGTGTAGGGGAATGACAGGGCCAATACGTGGGAGAGGGTGGGGTGGCAGGCATGGGGAGGGAGGGAGGCAACAGGGGTTTGATCTTGTTTTTTTGTTTGTTTATTTTGTTTTTTGGAGGTGAAACTTGGAAAGGAGAAATCATACGACATGTAAATAAAGAAAATATCTAATAAAAAAATCAAAAAAAGAAAGAAATATCTCTTACTACAGTATAAACTAGAGAGATTTTGGTTCATAAAGTAAAAATAAGGAAAACTTATAACATCTCTAAAATAGTAATGAAGACTTTTCAAGAGTCTTCTCAGAATGGTTTTCTCATCTGTATCATCCACATGCATTTGCACATCCATAGAGACATGAATCCAATGTTCTTCCTGAATTTAAGTTCATAAAATAGAATGGAAAACTGAACTTTTCTGTTACTAAAAATGAAAAATTGAAAAATGGCAAGCTACTTAATATTAATATCTAGCTACTAAGTTGGCATTTGAATATAAAATGCAGACTATGTTTATTCTGCAGCCATTGAATATGTATATGGAACACTACTTTTTTACTCAGAAGTTCTTGAAATGACAACGATAATAATTTCTTTGCCTCTGTTCAAGAAATGAAGATGGGGAAGACAAAAAATGAGGGATAAAAGGACAAAGTTGGTAGTTGAGAAAGACAAAAATAACATTTGGTCTCTGTCTATAAGATATTTTTTAACTGCTCTACAGGAGGTCTTGCAGATTTGGGCACTCCTGATGACAAACATTAAATTAAACAAAAATCTTAATACAAGAAACTGGACCATTATTCAGTGGCATCAAAATAGCTTGATGGGTTTATTTTCATGTTATAGTTTATTTATATCCTGCTTAAGCATTAAGCTCCAGGGAAGCAATTCCATAATTACATTTCTTGCCATTTTCTTTCTTTTTTTTAATTTTTTTATTTTTATTTTTTCGAGACAAGGTTTCTCTGTGTAGCCCTGGCTGTCCTGGAACTCACTCTGTAGACCAGGCTGGCCTCAAACTCAGAAATCCACCTGCCTCTGCCTCCTAAATGCCGGGATTAAAGGCGTGCGCCACCACCGCCCGGCTGATTTCTTGCCATTTTCATAGTCAAAACAGAGTACTGAAAGAAATTGAACTAGTGATTGTAAGATATTCTTTAGGCTTTTGCCAAGTAGATATTAAAATCCATTCTTTATTTTCAAACAAATTTACATATCTGAAACATACTCTAATAATTTTATAACTTATAGTTTTAAATTTGACATTATTTGACTAAGTAAGCAGTGAAATCCATACTAATAGAAATAAGAAATATATAATTTTTGCATTAAAAGAATAATTTCCTAGAGCAAGGACTTTCAGCATTGTCTCCAGATCAGTATCATTTACATTATTAGAACTTGATATGGATACAAGTTTTAAAGCTACTCACCTTATTAAATGATAACATATGAAGGAAATGGCTAGTGCTGCATATTTTTAAAATCCACCCATGAAAGTTTCATATCTTTTAGTCTTAAAACCAGTAACTTGTAAAAATAGTATAAAGGCATTGTAATTCTATCTAGTAAGTTTAAA
The DNA here is from genome assembly GCA_019843855.1 of Hylomyscus alleni. NCBI lineage: Eukaryota > Metazoa > Chordata > Mammalia > Rodentia > Muridae > Hylomyscus > Hylomyscus alleni. Next base: position 9,617 of record JADRCC010086748.1, read on the forward strand.
GATAATGATGCTGAAAAGAAAATAGACAAAAAGGAAGTATCGCCAACTGCAAACCTTAAGATGAGTTTAGTTTCCAAGGTTTTTTGAAAGTATTGTTTATAAACATTTGCATCTATCCATAAAATGAGTCATTTAGATCATTTTTAAAACGTTTATTTTATAGTTAATCTGTGTATGCGTGGGGGAGGGGTTGCATACTATAATCCTTCTACAGACGTCATTGGAATTTATGAAGTTGTTTCTCTCCTTTCATCTTGTAGATTCTGGGACTTGAACTCAGGTATCCAGGCCTGCCTGCACATGCTTTTTCTTGTTGAGCCACCTGTACATGTCATTTAGATTCCCTTTTTCCGAATATTACACTGACCACTTCAACAGGTGAAAGAATTATACATGGAAGATGAAGTAGAACTAGAGGAAATACAAATAGTAATATTGTAATGCTATGCAAGACAAAAGGCATAGCTTAGCTATCATATTTCATCCTTTGGAGAATCATTATTCAGAGTTACAACTTAATGGTATTTGTAGTTTGTGTGTTTAATGTGAAAATGAATTATTCAAAGGCTCACACTATAGCTGAGTTGCTATAAAATTATACATTTACTACACAGTAGATAGAAGTGATGATTTACTAATTACAATATCAAAATGCCTCTAATTTAAATTTATTAGTGATTGATGTAGTAAGATAAATAGCAAACATAGGAAATAATTTAACCAGAAAATGACCTCATAGAAAGTGGTAAAGGTAAAAGTTCATTTCATTTTATCTCACTCTCATTTCTAAATTGACAATATACGGTCTATTCATAGGTGAGTATTCAAAATATTAGTTATAATGGCTAGAATATAGGTACTGTAAAATGTCTTTTAAGGATAATGATCCATGTGCTTAGGCTCCTGACCAGATATGAAATTTAACTTTGTCTGCATAGTTTAATATTTGAAAGTATAATTTTCAATATGACATATAAAATTCTAATTATATTTAATGTTGCATATTATTGAGAATAGAATTTAAATGGGCAAATTAATCATAGACTTGTGAAAATATTTTTAAATTATGAAACTCAGAGTTGTTATAATCAAAATTTTAATCACTGCTAGAATTTTACTTTATGAAACATATTTATGAATAAAATATGCATTTAATTTAACGCCATACATCAAAAATCTAAAATGAACTCAAACTTTCCCATTTGCATTGATAATTTGTGTCTATGCTACTATAATAAAAAATTTGTTATTCTTAGAAGCAATTATTCTAAGAACAAACTGATAATTTACAGTATCATATACTATGTTAAACGTACTAAATGTAGCATGCCTTTCAAAAAACTGCTGTATGAATGAATACAGTTGTCCATATTTTGTTAGAGGTGCATTTGATTTATAAAAGGTTATGGCATCATTTTCTGGAATTTTAATCCTCAGGACTCTGCTTGACTCCTCAACATGTCATGTTTTTTTTTTCTTTTTATTGTTGTTGTTTTTTAATATTCTAGAATGTTACCAGAAAGAATTCCATGGTCATTGCACACAAGTAGTACACAGACACGCACGTACATAAAACATGCATATTTGTAGCAATTAAAATAAACTTGAAGTTTGAAAAAAAACCCAGAACTAATCATACCTTTGGCTAAGGATGGTGGCACAAGAGAGTAAAACCTTATTACCTGCAGGTAGAAATGCAAACTAATGTAGCCACAATGGAAATCAGTATGAAATTTCCCCAGAAAACTAGAAATAGAAATATAGTGGTTCTGAACTATACCAATCCTGGGTATATATGAGGAATTTAGGTCAGTATGCTTTAGAGATACATGCACATTTGTGTATATTGCAGCATTTAATGATGCCTTTTAGTGAAATTCAAGTCAGTAATTCAAACAATAATTTCCAAATAATAAATATTCTGACACAATCCAATCCAATGGTACACTGGTTTAGTATACATTGAGGAATTATGTTTGGAAAAAGTTGAGATAATGGTTTTTATGATTAAAATATTATGTTTTTATAAAAGTAGACAACACAGTGTATATAGTAATGAAATTCTGGCACTCTGAGCAGAGACATTTCAGTGTTTGCAAATGCTGATGTATACAGTAACAAATTGAATATATTGTGTGTTTGTAACAATCTACGGTGAAATTATGTAACAAAACATGAGTAAGTACTGCCAGAGACACATTGGGTTCACTATATGTTTAAATTTGAAATCACTTTTGGTCAATGTACATATAGAAACTCTCTCCTTTGCCTAAATATTTTTTCCTTTTTTATTGGATATTTTATTTATTTACATTTCAAATGTTATTCCCTTTCCTGGTTTCCTCCCCAGAACACTCTATCCTGTCCCCCTCTCCCTGTTTCTATGAGGATGCTTCCTGACCCACCTGTCCAATTCTGCCTCCCCACCATTGCATTCCCCTACACTAGGGTATCAACTCTTCAGAAAACCAAGGGCCTCTCAACAAACACACCATCCTCTGCTATACATGAAGCTGGAGCCATTGGTCCCTCTATGTGTGCTCCTTGGTTGGTGGTTTAGTTCCTGGGAACTCTGTGTGGTCTGGTTGGTTGATATTGTTGTTCTTCCTATGGAGCTGTAAACCCCTTCAGCTCTTTCAGTCTTTACTTTAAGTCCTCCATTGGGGACCAGATGGTCAGTCCAATGGATGGCTGTGAGCATCTGCCTCTGTATTAGTCAGGCTCTGGCAGAGCCTCTCAGGAGACAGCTATATTCTGTCAGCCATCACTTCTTGCATCTGTAATAGTGTTTGGCTAAATATTTTTTATAGTATTTACTATTTATTTATTTATTAGATATTTTCTTTATTTGCATTTCAGATGTTCTCCTCATTCCTGGTTTCCCCTCTGGAAAATAAAAACTATTCCCTCCTCACTCCCCCTGCTCACCAACCCACCCTTTCTCAATTCCTGGCCCTGGCATTCCCCTACACTGGGGCATAGAGCCTTCACAGGGCCAAGGGCCTCTCCTCCCATTGATGACTGACTACGCCATCCTCTGCTACATATGCAGTTGGAGCCATGAGTCTCAACATGTGTACTCTTTGTTTGGTGGTTTAGTCCCTGGGAACTCTGAGGATCCTAGTTAGTTCATATTGTTCATCCTAAAGGGCTGCAAACCTTTCAGCTCCTTGAATCCTTTCTCTAGCTCCTTCATTATGGACCCTGTGTTCAGTTCAGTGGATGGCTGTGAGCCTCTACTTCTGTATTAGTTAGGCATGGTCAGAGCCTCTCAGGAGACAGCTAAATAAGGCTCCTGTCAGCATACACTTGTTGACATCCTGGGCACATATCCAGAAGATGCTCCAACATGTAATAAGAACACATGTTCCACTATGTTCATAACTACATATTTTAAGCTGATATTTAGTTATGTGATCCCACATGAAATTGTGATATTTAGTTATGTGATCCCACATGAAATTTTAAGACATTTGATTCCTATAGGACAAAATGGCAACCTATAGATTGGGAAAAATCATCATCAACCCTACATCTAATAGAGGGCTAATATCCAAAATATATGAGGAACTCAAGAAGTTAGACTCCAGAGAGCCAAATAAATACCCATTAAAAATGGGGTACAGAGCTAAACAAACAATTCTCAACTGAGGAATTTCAAATATCTGAGAAGCACCTAAAGAAATGTTTAATTTCCTTCATCATCAGGAAAATGCAAATCAAAATGATCATTCTACCTTACACCAATGAGAATGGCTAAGATCAAAAACACAGGTGACAGCAGATGCTAGCTAGGATATGCAGATAGAGGAACACTCCTCTATTACTGGTGGGATTGCTAGATGATACAACTATATTAGAAATCAATCTGGTAGTTCCTCAGAAAATTGAAAACAGTTCTACCTAATGTTCTCCCCAGCTACACAACTGCTAGAATATAGTCAAAAGATGCTCCAACATACACCAAAGACATGTGCTCCACTATGTTCATAGCAGATTTATTTATGATAGCCAGAAGCTGAAAACAATGACTGTCTCAACTTGAAATCCATCCCATTCACGAAAGCCAACCCCTGGCACTATTATTGATATTCTGCTACGCTTGCAGACAGGGACTTAGTATAATTGTCTTCTAAGAGGCTTCATCCAGCAGCAAATTGAAACTTATGTATCTACTCATGGCCAAATATCAGGTGGATTTTGGGGACTCTTATGGATGAGTGGAAGATAGCATTTAGTGAGGCAGAGGGGCCAAGAACAGCACAAGACCACCTATAATGTCCACTCACCCTAAGCCTATGGGAGCTGAGAGACTGAACTATATGAAACAACGAGCATACATGGGCTGGACTTTGGCACCCTGCACAAATGTAGTAGATGTGCAGCTTAACTTCATGTGGATCCCCTAACAAGTGAAGCAGGAGCTGACTTGGTCTCTGTTTCCTGCCATTGGATTCCCTTCCACTTACCTGAACTGCCTGATTGGTCCTCAGTGGAAGAAGTTACACCTAATCCTGTTAGGACTAGATGTCCCAAGGTGGAGTGATTCCCAATGGAGATACTCCTATCTGAAGATAAGGGGAGGGGCAATGGGAGGAGGGATTTGTAAGGGTGGAACTGGGAAGAGAGGAGGGAGAGATGTGTTCTGGATCACATCCAGCTGTGATCTGGGTGTAAAGTGAATTAAAAAAACTGAATACCAAAAAAAAAAAAAAGAAGAAGAAGAAGGAAAGAAAGAAAAAGAGAGAAAGAAAGAAAAAAGAGAGAGAGAGAAGAACCAGAGAGGATGGAGGACACCAGGAGAACAAGGCCCTCAGAATCCCCAGGGCAAGGCACATGTGAGTTCACAGAGACTAAAGCATCAAGCACAGGGTCAGTTCCTGGTCCTTCACATATATATTACAGCTATTAGCTTAGTATGCTTATGGTACTCCTGATTGTGTGAATGAGTGAGTCTCTGACTCTTGGGACTGCTCTTGGGACTCTCTTTCTCCTGTTGGGTTGCTTTGTCCAGCCTCAATACGATAGCTCTTGCTTTACCTTATATTTTATTTTGTCATGTTTAGTTGCTACTTTGGCTCTGGATGGGAGGGAATGTAGGGGAAGAACTGGGACGAATAGAGAGAGGGGAAAATCTATAATCAAGACATATTGTATGAGGAAAGAATCTATGTTCATTAAAAGAAAAAATAAGCTCTTAAACTTGTCCACAGTGAGCTTCAGGTAATTTATCATATCAATGCTGGGTTGCCTTCCTGGACTTGTTTCTCATGGAGGTTTC
>JADRCC010086836.1:0-18175 GCA_019843855.1 Hylomyscus alleni
TTGCATATGACTTGTGGCATACTTTCTATTTCCATGAACACCACTAGTGTACTATAAATATCCTCTTGTCCCACTCTAAAATACCTCTGCATAAGTTTTCTAGGTTTTTCTTCTGCCTTATAAATAATTTTCTACTATAAATGTAGCATGACCAATGTAGGAGATAAAATGTAAATGCTATATAATATGTAGTGAGTGGCTCTTAATCAGCTATATGAGCTTTTAACTCCAGCTCCATCACTCTTTTGCATACTCTACCAAGAAATGGCAACTCATTCCTCATTGTATGTTTCATTTGTATACCTCCCCTGATGTTCCACTCCCATGTAACATTTTCAAATCAACCCCCTACAACTTAATCTTAATCTTAAGTGCCCCCATTTAGAAGAATCCAAACTAAAACTCTGAAAAGACATTTAAGTGTTCAATATGTCCTTCATTCTCCATAAGTCAATACATCAGAAGCAACAAAATTTCTAGGGCAGGATTTTAGCTTTACAATTTCAAACTTTACCTTGACAACATCCTTACTCTAACTCCTCTTCCTTACCTTTCTATGAAAAACTTCCTTCATTCCCAGTGACTTTGTTAAAACAAATGCCCCATTGCCTCAGATCTGACATAACTCTTCCTACAGCCATGCTGAGCTTTGGTTTTTGTTTGTTTGTTTGTTTGTTTGTTATTTTACCTATTTAATCATGTTGGTTAATTTTTTCAGGGTTTAACCAAGGTATCCTCCTCTAAAACTATTATAGCTATTATCATATCTTCACTGTTTCAATCTAAAAGCTATCTGAAAGTTATATTAGCTTTCCCAGAAAGGATTGTCTAGGATTTTGATATCTCATAATTAGGAAGCCACAATGATTATTGAGAAGGCGTTTTATGAATCTATTCACCAAGTAGTCATGTGCTTGAATTCCCACTATATAGAGACTATGTTTGATAACTAATAAGTCAGTGTTTTGAAAAGGCTTAGAAATATTTCTACTTATATAATTAATCTTTCTCTATTCTTTCTGAAAACAATATTTGACTGTAACTAGATAAATCATCACTGAAATAGACTAAGTTTAACCCCATAATTATTTCAGACATTCACTTTCCTCCCCCCTTCATTTAAGATCAATGAGGATTAGAAGAACTAGACATACATACTTATTGCATATTTTCAAGAACACTGTGACAACAACTAAGTTAACAAAAAATTTGATAGGCTATAGTCTATACTTATAAATTATTGAGCAGATCTGTATATGTCAGACATGTTATATACCATTGTGATCTTTCAAAAATTTATTGAAGCATTACTATCATGATTTTACTTTTCAAGGGAAAAAAACAGCTGTGATTTGCCAAAATCATATTAGAAAAATCACAAAATAGAGGTTTGATTTTGAGCCTGCATGATCAAAGCCAGGTCTTTTAATGAATACATTATTTTCCCATAGACATGTAATGCTAAATCAAGTCAAAAGATGATAAACTTTGTCTCTTTAGCATTAAGGCAGTATAGCCCATCTGTATAGATATATGAATACTACAATGCTTAGTCATGTAGAAAATAGTGAAAATCAACCTATATATGCTAAGTGGTAAGGGAAAAGAAAGTTAGAGAAGTAGTTTGCAGCGTGCTCAATGGGTGATTTAGATTTCCCGTTGAAAGAGAAAATCTGCCAAACTGCCAATTCAAACAGTCAAAGAGAAAGGCCAGTGTAATCAATCTCCTAGCAGTGTTCATCTCCAGCAGCAGTCAGCCTGAAATATCATCATTGATCAACGAATGTCCTAGGACTGACCAGTGGGCTCCCAACATAAGGTTCCACACATCTGTTTAAATAATAAAAGTGTCAGCAGCAGTTGGAGCTTTCCCATGAAAATCTTCAGTTTATTGCATTATAACTTTTCTCTTGGTGATTTTACAACCAGCTTACTGTTGTGTGAAGAAAGTGTACAGGAGCATGCATAATACCTATGACGATGACAATTTTCCTGCTATTCAATTATTTCAAAATTACCTTCCCCCCAAAAAAATAGTCTGTTCTCCCTACTATTGTCATAAATATGCAATAGTTCTTACTCCTGCAGTTCATATTCCCCCAGAGAGCCTGGTATTTATTGATTCCCTAGGGTTGACACACAATCCCTTGCTCCCCAAAGGCTATGTGCAAAATTGCAAAGGAGGAAGATGATAGGACAATGGCTAATGAATGCATTAGTATTCCTTTCCTTGGAGTACCAAATTCTGATATAAGTAGTACTCTCTTGACTAGAGAGTCTTTAAAAATGTAATTGAACTAAATCTTCCAACAGATGATTGCAATGATGATGTTATTCTCAGGTGACATTCAGGTATAATTTGCAAATTGCCTTCTACATTTTCTTCTATTTCTCCCTTAAAGTGCCAGACACTGTGGGTTCATAGCATGTCCTCATATTGTACTTCTGGAACTAAAACAACCTTAACTTATGAATGTATGTGGATGAAAAATATCATCCAGTGGCAAAGTACACATACAAATTTTCATAATATTATTATCATTGGGGGAATTTTGGAGTCGTCACAATATATCCAGTCATATATATGGATCATACTTTTTTAGTTTATCTTAATCCCTTAAGCTCATCTAAATCTGTTATTTGTTATAATGAAGTCTAATGATTACAGTCATAAGGTCCACTGGATACCTAAGCAGAAAACAAACATGCAGCAATATTTGCAAGATTCTATTTGGATGGCCAAGTTGGTCATCAATGGGAGGAGAGGCCCTTGGCCCTGTGAAGGTTCTGTGCCCCAGTGTAGGGGAATGACAGGGCTGGTAAGCAGGAGAGGGTGGGGTGGCAAGCAGGGGGAGGGAGGAGGGAAAGGGAGATTGTTTTAGTTTTTGTTTTTTTATTTTATTTTACTTTATTTCTTTATTTTGGAGGGGATCCTGGGAAAGAAGATATTGTAAATAAAGAAAACATCTAATAAAAAAAGAAAAAGAAGTTGATTCTCAATAAGACTTAAACTGACAAGATCACAATACTTATCTAATCCAACTTTCAAGCAATCAGGACATTTTTTATTCTCTGTATCTCTATCTATCTTATCCTCAAGAACTTCCTGTCATTTGTAAATAGCTCATGCAGTGACAGCTGACTCCGTTGATCGCTGTAATAGAAATGGAGGTTAAAACAGACATGAAGAGTAAAACATGCAAAGCTAGAAATACCAAGTTAGAAAAACAAAGCAACAGGAATAAACAGAGATAGGACACAGATATGGGAAGAAAATATAGACATAAAGAAGAAAAAAGACAGATAAAACTTGCAAAAGGGAAAGGGTAAAAACTAATAAAAATGAGGATCAAAAATGTTGGCATATGGTCCAAATAAGAATAACGTAAGGAAGAAGGAACCATCTTCTGTTTAGGGAGAACAGAAGGGACATACTATAAAGAGAGATGAATACTCAGGGCAATATGCAAATAAGACAAACATGTGTAGCATAGAATTTCTCTTTTTTAATCAATGTTACTTTGAGATTCCATTTTGCACCTGTTAGAATGGCTAAGATCAAAAACTCAAGCAATAACTGATGGTGGTGAGGATGTGAAGCAAAGGAAAGACGCCTCTACTGAAGTCAGGAGTACAAACTTGTACAGTCACTATGGAAATCAATATGGTGGTTTCTCAGCAAATTGGGAATCAATCTATGTCAATACCCAACTATACAACTCCTGGGGATGTACTTAAAAGATGTTCCACCATACTCCAACGGAATTTGCTCAACTATATTTATAGCAGCTTTATTCGTAATATCCAGAAATTGGAAACAACCCAGATGTCCCTCAATCAAAGAATGGATAAAGAAAATATGGTACATTTACACAATGGAGTTTTACTTGAGTTTTAACTTTAAGCATAGTCCTCAAAAAAAAAAAAAAGAATATTAAATTTCCCTAACACCTCCTTTCAGCTGATATAGGAAATTGTGTCTGGCAATTAATATATAACCAAAGGTGTTGCATGTCAAAAGGCTTAGTAAGTTTTTAGAGTTTTTCCTAGCATTAAACTGAAAAGTACTGGTCAAAGGGTCTTATATGTTGTTTAGACAAAAAGTGAATCATATAGTATTTAAATCCTTCATCATCCAACACTTTGCTCTATCAATATTCTTCAAAATGTGTAGCTTACACTTTTATTTACTAATTATGATATTATTATGCAGTGTTTGGGAAGGCAATATGGTAATATTTGGCAAACTTTTAAAAGTACTTAAAAATTTCTTTTAGAAACAACTAAAGAACTCCAAATAGAAATACATACATGAGAAGAATCAGTTTATGTGCAATTCAAGTATAAGAACAAATTTTTTTTTCATGGCACTGAAAAGAACATATCCATATTAGTGAATAAGATACAAGCAACAATGAGACTGAGGTAAATGTACAGAAATAAATCTATAAGCTGTATAATAATATGATCCCACATACAGTAGAAATGTATATACATGTATGTGTACATGTGTATATGGAATTTTATTGGTAATGGTTTGGAATATTTAGGGAAGGAAGGGGATATAATATAAGGTAAAAGGGCAAATTCTACATTTTGTTCAGTATTCAACATAGGCAGCCATTAATTCTGCTCTCCAAATACTTAGCGCTCTTTGACTTCAGGCATTAATCACACTTTATGGCCTCATTGTGATTGATGGGGCCATGTATCTGGCTCTGGCCAATTACTTGTAAGGAAGGTTCTTGCTCACAATTGTGTAGCACTTTCAGGCCAAAGCACTTATTTGCCATTGTGATACCTTGCACTGCTATCTTTTTGCAACAGCGACTGGTAATGTTTTACATGGTGGTTGCTTTGTCACCCTGGATTATATGATGACTAGTCACTAAGCAGAGCTTCTAGCTACCACATTTACATAAATGAAAAATAAAACTACTGTAAAACCACTAAAATTTGGGGATTGTGAGAGCACCATCATAATTTAAATTATCTTAACTGAGACACTGAAATGTTATAATATTGCACTGAGGTGCATATTATACCTTCTGGGCATGTTAACTTGGGCAAATTAACATGATGCTTAGAAGAGCAAATAATATCATCTTTGTAGAGAATAAAAATGCAAAGAAACTATTATATGACATACTCTGAGCCAGGCTGTGGTGGCGCACACCTTTAATCCCAGCACTAGGGAGGCAGAAGCAGGTGGAGTTCTGAGTTCGAGGTCAGCCTGGTCTACAGAGTGAGTTCCAGGACAGTCAAGGCTACACAGAGAAACCCTGTCTCAAAAAACAAACAAAAATCATACTCTAGATGCAATATAACCATTGCAATCTATTCTCTTTATTTTACTGCAATTTATTGTGTTTCTCAGATACTGCAGTTTCTATGAATTTAGAGTCTGTGGTCAGCCTGTATTAATCAAGTCCAAGCCCATCCATGCCATTGCCCTAACAGTATGTGCTAACATCATGCTTCTGTATCACATTTTTGCCATTATCATAGTAGTTCACACTTTTCACCCGTATTATGTCAGTTACGATGATTTGTTGTTAGTGATTTGTGATGATAATGTAATTTTGTGGGGTGCCATGAACTGTGGCCACAGAAGAAAGTTAAGACAAATTTTCTGGCTGCTACACAGAGCAGTCATTCTTTCATTTCTTTCCTAGGGACTCCTTATTCCCTGAGACACAACAGTATTGAAAATAGGCTAGATATCAATCCCAGGGAGGTCTCTCATAATGAAATTCAAAAAAATAGTCCCAAGTCTCTCACTTTAAAGAAAAAACTAGGCATTCTTGCACCAATGAGGCAGATTATGAATACAAAGGAAAAGTTCTTGAAGTGGGCTAAGCATGCTTTGTCAGTGAGTGCAATGAATGATATGACAGTGCAAAGTTTTCTTGTTGAACTATAGAAAGTTTTATAGTCTGGAAAGAAGACCAGACTGCCACAACATTCCCATATTCCAATGCCCGATTTGGAATGATCCTCCTATTCTTCAATTCTATGAAATCTGCAAGAAATGAGGATGTTGCAGACAAAAAGGTTGAATTTTGAAGAATTTTGAAGTTCTTAAGATTTGAGTAAAAAAAATTGTCTTCATAACATCAAATTGCCAGGTGAAGTAGCAAGTGCTGGTGCTAAGGCTGCAGCAAATTATGCAGAAGATCTAGCCAAGATGATGGATGATTGAGGTGACTCTAAACAACAGATTTCCAATGTATATTAAACAACCTTCTATTGGGAGAAGACACTGTGTAGGACTTTTCTACCTTGTTGCTTAGCTTTTTGTTTTGTTTCATTTTGTGCTATTTTTCTGTGGGTGTGATAAAACACTGACAAAGTTTGGGGAAGGAAAGGATTTATTTGTCATATGTATAGTCTGTCTTCAAGGGGAAGCAGGACAAGAGCTGGAGGCAAGAATTGAAGCAGAGACCATGGAGGAATGCTGTTTACTGGCTTATTTCCTTGAGCTTGCACAGATACTTTTCCTACCCTGCCTAAGACCACCAGATTGAGATCAGCCCTGCTCACAGTGGACTTGACCCTCCTGCATCAATTTACAACTAAGAAAATGCCCTTCCATTTGCCTACAGATTTCATAACATCATTGTTTTTAATGGCAGAGTAATACTCTACTGTGTATATGTAACACATTTTCTGTACCCATTATTCAGTTAAAGGACATCTAGTTTCTTTCCAGTTTCTGGCTATTATGAATAAAGCTGCTATGGGCATAGGTTAGCAAGAGTTCTCATGGTATGGTGTAGCTTATTTTGGGTATGCGGAATATGGTTGGAACCAGAAAAGATCATCTTGAATGAGGTAACCCAGACCTAGAAAGACAAACATGGTATATAGTCATTTATAAGTGGATATTAGTGATAAAGTACAGAATAACCATGCTACAAACCACAGGCCCAAATAAGCTAAGTAACAAGGTGGGCCCAAGGGGGAATGCTTGAATCTCACTGATAAAGGAAGAAGATTAGACATCAGGGGTTTGTGGAGAGCAGGGACTTTATGGAGAACAGCTCAGCATGGGAAAAGGAGGGATGAGGTGGGAAAAGGATGGAAGGACAATATTGGGAATGTCAACAGGATTCAAGGGCATGTCTGGGACAAGGTAGAAACAGAACAATGAAAACTCCCATGAATCTATGAGGGTGACCCTAGCTAAGACTCCTAGCAGTGGAGGATATGGACTCTGTAACCAAGCCAAACTTCCAATGAAGGGATTGGGACACCAACCCAGTCACAAAACCTTAAACCCACAATTTTTCCTGCCTACAAGATGTGCAGGGGTGAAAGATGGAGCAAAATTTGAGGAAAGGGCCAACCAATGACTGGTCTAGCTTGAGATCCATGCCATGAGAGGGAGCCCACCCCTGGCACTATTAATGATACTCTGCTATCTTTGCAGACAGCTTAGCATAACTGTCATCATAAAGGCTTCATCCAGCAGCTGATGGAAACTAATGAAGAGACCCACATTCAAACATTAAGTAGAGTTTGAGGAATCCTGTAGAAGAGGGGGAGAAAGGATTGAAGGAGCCAGAGAGATCAAAGACACCACAAGAAAACCTACTGCATCAACTAACCTAGGCCCTTAGGGGATCATAGAGACTGAACTGCCAACCAGAGTGCATGCAAAGGATAGACCTAGGCTCTTTGCACATATATAACAGTTGTGCAGCTTGGTCTTCATGTGGGATTCCTAAAGAAGGAGTAGGAGCTGTCTCTGACAACATTGCCTAACTTTAGTTCCCTTTCTCCTAACTGGGATGCCTTGTCTAGCTTCAATAGAAGAAGATGTGCACAGTCCTACAACAACTTGATGTGCCAAGGTGGGTTAATATCCACAGGAGGTCTCCCCCTTCTCTGAGGAGAAAGAGGGGTATAGGGAGGAAGTGATATGAGAGAGGGACTGGTAGATGAGAACAGGAGGGAAGGGAAGCTGAGATCAGATCAGATTGTAAAGTAAATGAATAAGCTAATTAATAAAAATAAAAGAAAAAGGAAATGCCCACTAGACATGGCCACAGGCTAATTCACTGGAAGTAATTTGTCAATCAAGTTTCTTCTTTCCTGGTATGTCAGGTTGACAACTAAGTAGTGATAATAGTGACAGCTATGAATAGAGATCATCTTATGGCTTCAAGTCTTCAAAGGTCAATCTGCCTTTCCTGTTAAGAGCTAATGTAGCCAACAACTCTAGGTAGAAGCCAAGAATTCATTTAGCCTTTGGAATTGCTTTAGGTCCTAAAGAATTTTATATGGTTAAATAAAACCAGGACAATAGCATATCTATTTATACTATGTATTCACGAATATTTTAAGGTCTACCGCTAGGAAAAACAAAGACGAATTGTCTGTTTATTGTACTGTTGTTTGTCAAATCAACTGCTCACCTAAGAGCTACAAGAAAGATGTACATTGGAGTTAATATTGTTCTTGTGTTTGTCATCACAGGATTCATTAACAGCTCTTAGATCAGAGACTGTAGAGCATACATGGTAAGTCTAAAGCTTCACTAGACAGTGATGCTCTCATGGATCCAAGAAAAGTACATCTCCTAGAGAAGATCTATTCATTTTAGGTACCATTACAAATTTTCATGACCCAAAGAAAGAGGAGGGAAAAAAAGTAGATCAAGCAGTCTTCTATTGGAAGGAGTTACAGAGAAATTCATTCCAACTCTCATGGATAACTAAGGGATTCAGTACTGTGCTGTATGAAATAACTGCAGCTTTGGAAGAAAAAGAGCTAGAATTATTGATGGGTCCTAAAGATGTGATTGAATTGCTACAAATCTCATGAATGAAAATGAAGAGTTGTTTCTTATGGATGAAGAAAAAATAAGTGGTTTCTTGAGAGAGTGTATTCCTGGTACACATAGTGTGAACCTCAATGCAAATGACAACAATTGATTTATTAGTATTTTACAAACCTAGTGGAAAAGGCAGTGACAGGGCTTGAAAGGATTCAATTTTGAATGAAGTTCTATGGTTGGTAAAGTGTTGTCAAACTGCATGACAAAGTATAGAGAAATCTTTCAAAAAGGATGAATCAATTGATGTAGGAAACTTCACTGTGGTCTTATTTTAAGAAGTTGCCACATGCCATTCTGGCTTATAGTAACTGCTACCATCAGTCAGTATCCATTAGCATCAAAGCAAGATTCTTCACCAGGATAAGGTTTATGACTTGTTGAAGGTCTAGATAACTATTTGTGTTTCATAGCAATGAAGTACTTTTAATTAATATATTTAAGTTACCTTGTTAAAACCTTGTTTCTAACCAACTCAGATGGATGCAGAGGTACACAACCAAACACTGGATGGAGTTTTGGCACTCTTATGGAAGAGTAGGGGAAAGGTTGCAGCCCTAAAGGGAACAGAAACTCCACAGGAAGACCAACAGAGTCAACTAACCTAGACCTTGGGTATCTCAGAGTCTGAACCACCAACCAAAGACCATACACAGATTGGACCATACACATATGATACGTACACATATGTATCAGATGTGCATCTTGGTCTTCATGTGAGTCTTGAATCACTGGAACAGGGGTTATCCCAAAAGTTGTTGCCTGTATATAGAATATGTTCTACTAGCTAGGATGCCTTTTATGGCCTCAGTGGGAAAGGATGTGCCTAATCCCATGGAGGCTTGAGGAACTGGAGTTGAGGGAGACCCAGGGGGTCCTCCACCCTCTCAAAAAAGAAGAGGATGGGGAATGGGGAGTGGGTTTGTGGAAGTGGGTGGCTGGGGGTGGCAGTGATTAGGATATAAAGTGAATAAATAAAAATAAAGTGTTGCGATTCCAGACACTGTAGAAATACAATTTATAAACACAGGGTCAGGGGAGGGTGTTGTGGGGAGTACGTTACTTATTTCCTTTTGATAGTCAATTTGCTCTAGTCATCTGCGACTTAGCCCACAAGGCCTACAGGGTATGCTTGTATTTCAACGGCAAAGATTATTGGTTCATTTTTGTTCTTGTTGCTGTTGTTGTTTATCCCCAATACAACAGAACACAGCACTTATTCTTGATTATTGAACAAAATATTTTTTGCCCCAAACCTGTGGTTTTTTGTTGTTTCCTATGGAATATAATCTTATCTCTGTTTGAGAAGGGAAGCCATAGAATCATTCACACCTGAATTCAGTGGGAGAGGATGCGCTTAGTCCTGCTTAGACTTGATGTGCAGGGGGAGGGTGTTAGCCATGGGTGACCTTCCCTTTCTCAGCAAAGGGAAGGGAGGAATGAGGACAGGGAGTATGAGGATAGGACTGGGAGAAGAGGGAGGAAGGGGCTGCAGTCAGGATGCAAAGTGAAGAAATTAATGAAAAACAAAAGAGTAACAATATGATTATTTATTTAGTCTTTACAGTATGATTCAGGAAAAGAAGCAACCTGAATGTTCAAAATGAAGTTAAAGCATATTGTACCTGTGGGTAGTTGACCAACACAAAATGGACTGCATGGTTTGTATGTGTGTGTGCCTACTTTTTGTTTTGTTTTGTTTAGAGGGGGAAGTTTGGTTTTTTTTGTTTCTTTGTTTGTTTGTCTTATTGGTTCTAATGTTTAGTTTGTCTGATTTGATTTTCATTTGGAGGGTTGCTTTCTGAGACAGACAGAACATGAGCTTGGGTGAATAGGGAGGCAGAACTTATCTTTGAAGACTTGGGAAAGGAGAAAGAATATGATCAAAATATATTGTGTGTGAAAATTTTAAGTTAAAAGATTAATTATACAAATTATATTATACCTGTCTCAATTTGGGCTTCAATTGCTGTGATAAAACACTATGACCAAAAACAAGTTGGGGTGGAGTTTCTTAGATTTACATATTGCTGTTCATCATTGAAGGGATTCAAGACAGGAACTCAAATAGAGTAGGAACCTGGAGGCAAGGACTGATGCAGTGGCCTGCTTCTTTACAGCACCCAGGACTACCAGCCCAGGAATGACACCATCCACAATTTTTAAGTTAAAAGATTAATTATACAAATTATATTATACCTGTCTTAATTTGGGTTTCAATTGCTGTGATAAAACACTATGACCAAAAACAAGTTGGGGAGGAGTTTCTTAGATTTACTTATCTGGCTGGACTCTCCTTTATGAATCACTAATTAAGAAAATGCCCTCCAGCAGTATCTTATGAAGGCATTTCATCCATTCAGAAAACTCTTGTTGTGTCATGCTAGAATAAAATTAGCCACTACAATTAATCCCTTGTCAACTTGACATACAAACACAACACTCTCAAGCAACTTTTCCTTTTTTGTTCATCCCAAGATAACATTAACAATACAGTATAAAATGTTTTACAAACTTGAAAGTTTCCTGCAGTTCTTACAAAATTAAAATGCTTTAAAATTCAATCTTTTTTAAAAACCCAAAGTCTCTTTAAAACCCAAATCTCTTTTAAAATTCAGTCTCTCAACTCTGGGCTCCTGTAAAATAATAAAAAAAAAAGTTAAATAATTCATTACTTCAAGAGGGGAATAGCAGTAACAATCAGATCAAAACAATGTCCAATGTCTGGGATTCCCTCAGGCACTTCTGGGCTCCTCCAAAGGGCTTGGGTGACTTCTCCGGGTCTGTCATCCGCACTGCACACAGTTTGTCCTCTAAGCTCAGGCTACACTCTCCACTGATGCTGTTCTTGGTAATCATTCCATGGCACTGGCATCTCCAAAATGTTAGGATCTTCTGATGCAACTAGGCTGCACTTTTACCAATAGCCTCTCCTGGGCTCTCTTTATGGTGCCCAGTCTCAACTTCTCTGTATGACATTTTCAATCCCTGGGCCTCCAATGGCTACTGAAGCTGCACCTTCACCAATGGCCTCTCACAATGCCAATCCTCAGCTGCTCTCCATTACCCCTTCATGCCTTCGAAACCCACTTGGGTCACTCTTATACTACCAAGTTTGGCAGCTGGCATTGAGGTATAACCTTAGCTGCCCTAGAACACAGCTCATGCATGCTGACTCTCAGGAAACATTTCCCAGATTTTGCCTCAGTGATGCTGGTTTCCTTTTAGTCACTACTAATATCTCAGCTCTACCTCACCTACATGGAGTATCCCAGCAAAGCAAAGGTTTCATGTTAGTAGTTCTCATCTCTTGTATCTCTTTATCTGTATCTCTTGTATCTGGTATCTCTGGTATTACAGCTGATTCTTCAGCTCCACGGAACCAGAACCACAGGCTCTTAATTCAAATAACAAACTGCCCCAATAGAGTTTTTAAACTACCCTATGAAACTTCATAGGCCAGGCCTCCATCTTCAGCACTGTTCTCTACATCCTTAGCTTCTAAGTTCTTATAGAACATCTCACCAAGTATTAAATACTTAATGGCTTTTCTAGCCCAAATTTCCAAAGTTCTTCCATTATCTTCTCCCAAACAACATGGTCAGGTCTCTGACAGCAGACATAACCTTGCTGTCAGAATTCTTTGTTTTTATCCATAGTTTTTTTTAATTGTTTTTTAATGTTCAGTTTTGTGTTCATTACACATTTGAGATATTAAATCTCTTTCAGATATAGAGTTGGTATTTTTTTAATTATCCATTAGTATTGCTAAAGGGACCACACACTGAGGATGTAGCACAAATACAAACAATGTGGGAATTAACATAGAAGCCTCTATATACCTGGCTAGAATTCATAGTGCTAATAGGTTGTATGCAGGCTTTTGGAGTGAGAAAAGCATTGAAAATTTTATCAAGCTGTGGATGCTAAGTACTATAATACTGACCTTCTAGGCAAGATATGTTCATGGAGACAATAGTGGTACCATTGTTTGGAGGTAACCCACTACCTTGTGATTGGATTTGAGGCCTACTTCTTGAGAAAATACAACTAGTGCTTGAAATCTAGGCAAAAAAATATGGCTAGGGATGTCACACACTACTAATATTAATCTAAACAGGTAGATAGCGAAATTTTCCTTCTAAATATTTATACCTTTGGACTATTGCTACTGTCCTTCTTGACCAAAGCAGCTTCAGATTGCAGTGGGTGACTGTAAATACAGGGACTCACAATAGGTAAGTCCTAAGTTTTATATCTATGTTATCATTTTCAAGACCCAAGGAAATTCACAGAAAAGATGGCAGAAAGGTTGTAAGAGTTGAAAGATAGCGCAGAGACATATAAAACATTCTCTTCTGGATAGAACAATGTGATCAAGAACACACAGAAGCTAAAACTAAGGTGTGGAAATAGGAGGGGACTAATTAAAAAGAGGAAAGAAGTCTGTAGGGGTGGGACAGGATGAGAGAAGTTGTAAAGATAATAATGTGAGAATATCCTTAAAATACTGCATGAATGCATGCAATTGCCAGAAATTAAAATTTTTAAGTTTTTTTGTATTTATATATTTGTTTTTTTTATATGTATGACATGTGAAAACAATGCTTAAAAAGAAAAGGAGCCCAGTGAATTTGGGAGGAAGTAAGGGTGTGTTGGGCATGGAAGTAATAAGAGAAAGTAGGAGAAATAATGTAGTTGTACTTTAAACAGAAATTTAAATTAAACATATGCATGCTTGGATCAACTCTAGTTGTATTGGTGTTTCTATGACTTGCTATGAACACTGATTTGATGATTTACTTAAATTAATGTTGCTCCAGAAATGGAATGATTTACTGTTTTCCATTTCACTCAAATTTGATGGTATACTAACATATATTGATTAAGCAAAATGAAAGGAACTTCTTAGTTCGGGTTTCATTGCTGTAAAGAGACACCATGACCAAGACAACTCTTACAAAGAAAGACATTTAGCTGGGACTGGTTTAAGCTTTTTTTAATCTTTAAATACACCAGGTCATCAACCTCCTTACAATAGCAGCGGTCTTGTGTCAGTTCTTCAGAGACACATTAAACTATTTAGGAAGATTAGACATTTTCGAAACAGAAATAATGTTATCATTGAAGTTGAATTAACAAAAATCTTTAAATCTTTCTTCTCAATGAGAGATGTGTATGTGTGTGTGTATGTATGTATGAATGTATTTGTGTGTGTGTATCATGTTGGTTGACATAATAATCATCTCATGCTAAAAAGAAAATAGATTCCTATTTTTAAAGATAAATTCAGTCCGTTTCCCTCACCCAATACAAGATCAGGTTCCCCTCTTTCCCCTACTCCCCCACTCCTTCCCTCCCTCCCTCCCTCCCCACTTTTAATACCTTTTATTCTCTCTCCCAAGTGGGACTGAGGCATCCTCACTTGGGCACTTCAGCTTGTTGACCAGTTTGAGTTCTGGAGACTATATCTTGGGTATTCTGTACTTTTTTTGTCTAATATCCACTTATTAATGAGTACATACCATGCACATCCCTTTAGGTCTGAGTTACCTCACTCAGTATGAAATTATCTAGTTCCATCCATTTGACTGAAAAAACTCAGGATGGGTCAGCAGAAAGAATGGAAACAGGCAACCTCTGGAGATAGGAGGTTGGGGGGACCCTCCAGAATGAACCAGGAGACCTAGGACTCTCTGTAAGAGACTCTCAGGAATCAAAGGGAGAGACCTTAGATGAAATGTCCAACAGTAGGGAGAGAGAACTTATAGAGCCCACCTCCAACAGGAAGACAGGACATCAAGTGAGGGATGGGGTTGCCATCCCACAGCCACATCGCTGACCCATAATTGTTCCTGTCTAAAAAACCTACAGAAATTGAAATAGAGAAGAGCCTGAAGAAAAGAAGGTCCAGTGACAGGCCAGAAGTGGTATCTAGCTCAAGGGGAGGTCCCAAGGCCTGACACTATTACTAAGGCTATGGAGCACTCACAAAAAGGGACCTAGCATGACCACACTCCAGAAGACCCAACAAGCAGCTGAAAGAGTCAGATGCAGATATTTGTACCCAACCAATGGACAGAAGAAGCTGACCCCTGTGGTTGAATTAGGGAAAGGCTGAAAGAAGCTGAGGAGGAGAGTGATCCTGTAGGAGAACCAGCAGTTTCAATTAATCTGGACCCCAAGATCTCTTAAACACTGGAGCACTAAACAGACAACATATACCAGCTGATATGAAGCCCCCAACACACATACAGTAGAGGGCTTCCGGGTCTGTGTTTATTCAGAGATGATGCACCACCTAATCCTCAAGAGACTGAAGACCCCAGGGAGTTTAGAGGTCAGGTGGGTTGGGGGGTGGGGCATCCATGTGAAGACAGGGGTAGGGTTGGGTGGGAAGGACGGATGGGATGTGGAACAGTCAGAGGGTGGATGGGGGGGTAGGGAATGGAATGTGGAGTGTAAAAATTAGATTAATTTTAAAGAAAAGATAAATTCAGTTCAATACTTCCCTCAGTAAAATTAAGATTTACTCTTCCCAGTAAACATACTTCTGTATGTATAAAGATATGCTAATGAATATCTGCCAAAAACTTTAAAACAAAATTTTGTAAGAAAATGATTAAGTTCAACTAATTATACCTAATTTCATTTCCTATATAGCAGAAAATTGGCATATCCTCCTCAGCATAAGATTCTTTTATGAAAGACTAAAGACATACTTCACTGATTAAAAAATGGTTGGATTTTTATTAAGCATACAGGTCTACATCCCATAACAAATTTTTGTTTCCCCTAGCTTTAATAAAAGAGTTAATATCTAGATTTAATTTCTACTTAGAGTCTGTCAATATGGGTATAAAGCTTACCACTTAAGCATGGGCAACCTATTGAATGGACGTTTGTTCCTGAAAAAAAATTAATTCTCCTCCCTTAGCAGCTGTTAACCTGTAGCACTTCATCTAAGAGTGTGACCTTGTAGGGTCTCTTCCCATCCATGCTGGAATATTGAGTAGTGCTTCCCAAATTTGCCTGATTACTCCTCAGCATTTGTATGATCAGAAATAAGCCATTGACTATTAAACATAGGAGTCAGGTGTTGGATTATGTCAAGACTCACAAAACTCTTTCTCTATCTTACATAATCTTACTTAGACAATCTGAGTACCCCTTAATTTAGCTCACTAAATATATACTGAAAATCAACTATATAATCCAGTATACACAAAGGCTATATTAGTGTGACAAAGATAGACATAACCTTGCTGTCACACAGAAAATGATCTATTAGGAAAATTAAACATTAAATAATCAATTAACTATTAATATTCAATTATAATTATAGCATGCATAAGAAGGAGACACAGGTGATGCATAGAGACCTAATCAAGTATAGGATGGATAAGTAAATTTTGTTTGAAAAGAGAACATTTAGCTTTAGTACTGAAGAATGTAATTGTTGAACCTCTGTTAAAATTATAATAAAGGTTTGCTGCATATTTAAAACATATTCAGAAACTATGTGATATCATAGACTTTTGTCTTGTCCTGAGAGAATTAGGAAACAAAATATTTATGAAAGGTAGTGAGCTTGTCTCTACTTTGAAGCATACCACTCTAGCTGCTGTACAGGGGTGAATTAGAAGCAGAAGAGCAACTAGGACAGGATTCTCAAAAACAGTCTCTCAAAGGCAAAGTGCTGGCATGATGGCCGTTAAAATGATAATGAAAAGACATAGCTGAAGCACTGTGAAAGATGACACTAAAATAAATAGATAATATAGCCAGGAAGTGTTATTTGTAACTTCTTGATCTTTCAGAAACTAGTGACACAAACTGTGCCCCCACAACCACATGTCATTGTTTTAGATCCTGGCTCTTCTAATGAGGTAGAGAAATGTTGCAGAACATGTCCCAATGAAAGATGACAGTGAGTGTGGTAGGGTAACGATGGTAAGGAAGATCCTTGCCCTCTAAAATGACTGCGCTTTCTTTTGAACTGGGAGTGTTTGTCCTATGTACTTATTGATAAATAGTATATCTAAGAAGTAAGGCTTTATGACACACACCTTTAATCCTAGTACTTGAAAGACAGAATAGATGGACCCCTCTGAGTTTGAGGCCAGCCTGGAATATACAGTGAGATCCAGACTAGTCAAGGCTACATAATGAAGCCTGATCTCAAATAAGCAAACAAACAAACAAACAAAAGAAACAAGAGAGTATATCTAATAATTTAACAGGTATGTGGAAAAAATAGTTCTTCATACAAGTTCATCCTCTTCTACCTCTTTTCTGATTTCATCCAAATGTCTGTCACTGAGGCATGCCATCATGTTCTTGCATTTTTGTTCCATACCCTCTACAAGGACTGTGCTTTCTCGCTTTCTTTTTTCCAGCACTGAAAAATTTAATATTATCAAACTCCATTTATACAAAATAATCAGTAAACAGAATGTACACTCAATGGAGACCACAATTTTTCCCCAAAAATAGTAAAATAATCCTTAAGTCTGTATGAAAGTAGGAAGGTCTCATAATAGTCAAGTGAGTCCTGAATAACATGAACAAAGCTCAAGCCATTATACATCTTCAAATGTTACAATCAAGCTATAGTCATAAAACAGCATAATGGTATTAGCATAAAAGAAAACACAAACCAAGAAACAGAGTCCATAACTATATCTGGGTATCTCTAGTCAACTTAAAGTTTTACAGGTATTTTTTTTATTAGATGTTTTCTTTATTTACAATATCTCCTTTCTCAGGTTCCCCTCCAAAAGAAAAAAGAAAAAGAAAATTAAATAATGAAAAAAATAAAATAAAATAAAATAAAATAAAATAAAATAAAATAAAAACCCAAAACTAAAACAATCCCGTGTTCCCTCCCCCTCCCCCTGCTCACCACCCCATCCTCTCCCACTTCCTGGCCCTGGCATTCCCCTACTCTGGGGCATAGAACTTTCACAGGGCAATGTCTTCTCCTCTCATTGATGACCGACTTGGTCACCCTCTGCTACATATGCTGCTGGAGCCATGAGTCCCACCATGTGTACTCTTTGGTTGGAGTTTTAGTCCCTGGGAGCTCTGAGGGTACTAGTTAGTTCATATTGTTGTTCCTCCTAAGGGGCTGCAAACCCTTCAGCTCCTTTGGTCCTTTCTCTAGCTTCTTCATTGGGGACCCTGTACTCAATCCAATGTATGGCTGTGTGCCTCTACTTCTGTATTAGTCAGGTACTGTCAGAGCCTCTCAGGAGACAGCTATATCAGGCTCCTGTCAGCCAGCACTTGGCTGATATCCACAATAGTGTCTGGATTTGATGATTGAATATGGGA